>JAHDVE020006920.1:0-44536 GCA_022606495.2 Halesus radiatus | reverse complement strand
ACGGTGGTTTTAAGCAAATTAATCGCTATTAATTTAATAACTATGACTCCACAGTAATTTCACATATTTTGAAGAAATCATATTATTCAATTAGATTTAATTTAAATTTAAAAATAAATAAAATGTATACGAGTATATACGTATTTTTTCACATTAATTCACTTGTGTAACTTCCATGTGTTACACTCATATTTTTTAATTCATAAAACATGTCAAATTCTCCTTCATTACCAGTCTTCGGGCGTTAAGCTTATGATATAAGGTTCCTCAATTGTTTTCGCTTTTGAGGAATTTCAAGTGTTGTATAATGTTCGTCGACTATCTTAATTGGCATTATTTTATTAGGGATCAGATGACGTCACACAATTGTCAAGCTCTACCGCGACTGATCCCGTGCGGTTTCTATAATGTCAGAGCCGAGTTAGGGTTATTAGATTTGTGATTTTTTTAACAATTTTTCATGATATATTTATTAATTATGTCAATGATTTATGTACAATAAAATTATGTACTATGTGTCGATTATCTAAAAAAGCTATATACTGAAGGATTTGTAATACAGTTATTCTCACTAAGAATATTATCCTGTGTAGAAAAGGAAGTAAGTCGATTCTCGCTGTGAGAATCGATCTCAGCCCGATTGATTCGTTGTTGAGCGTCCACCTACCGTGTATCGACCACCTTTTTGTAACTTTCCTAGATTCTAGCGGGTACTCAATTAATATTCCTACAACACGTATGTATTTTTCTGATACTAATTGTAATTTAAAGGGAACGAAATAGCAAAGTCTTTAGCATTATTGAAAACATATTTAGTCAGTTTGTATACGTAATAATTTAATTAAAACCATTAGATTATTATATCTATAGTCTGTGAATAGATACATTGTCTCTCCTACTAATCATTCCGGTCTAGTGATATGATTTTTTAATATTATGTTTTTATGTGAATTTTCAGCTAACTGTATTATTTTCTTTCCAGTTGAAGTTGTGTATGACACAAATAAATAATTAATTGATAATTTTTTAAAAGAATGTATTTAATTTAAAAACAATAATCCTGCTAGTTGTGTATTGGGTAGTTTGTTTTATATTTTAATGTCGTTAACGTAGGCATAGTGTTTTACATAAAGCTCACCATGCAATCATTGTTTCAGTTGAATACATAAATTCTAAAAGAGGAAAACCCCTAATAAAATTAGGACAAAACACGTTCATCAAAAGGGCCTTCCGAGCTAATGGAAAAGTGCGGTGGGCCTGTTCCACCTACCGTATTAAGGGCTGTAAGGCTTATCTCTACACATTTAACAATACTGTTATTTCTTTGAATAACTTTCACAATCATTGAATTTTATTCGTTCATTATGTTGTAGTATCGTGGGCTGGTTGGAAGTGCATTTGAAATAAACGTATTTTAACAAATTTGGGGTGCATATTTTTTTTTGTACAGAGCAGTTGGTTTTTACAAGAGAAGAAAATCGATGAGGATTTAGAAACCCTCTCTTACGAGTTTATATTTAAGGTGAGAACAGGACAAAAAGTTTGTAAGTTGATACTTAATTTCTACTACTCGGGTGTAAGTGAGACTGGTAGCCGACAAATATGTCATTAAAAATTGATTCCCATAAGGTTTGTTTTATTTCATACATACGAGGTGTGTTCAAAAGAAAAGGTAAATATTGAATTTTCGCGGGCTGTGTACATTCGATTATCGATTTTTTTTATGTTGGTAAACATATGTTAGCATTATCAGCCATTTTGGATCAGTGGTTTGTTTTTGACAACTGGACAGGTTAGTCACGTTTTTGGGTGTTCTTCGATTTTATGAAAACCGTTATGTTGGCATTTTTGTAAAAACTGAATTCTTTTAAAAATTTAAACATAGAAGAAAATAATATTAACATAAACTAAATGAAACATGAAACCGGAAAAAAACAACAGAAAATAAAAAGATTTCAGTCGCATCTGGGACTCGAACCCAGGATCTCTGCCTAAAAATACTACTGACATATATGATCAACAGCTTAAACTTGAAATTGGTTTGAATCTAACAATATTCCCTGAATTTCATCATTTTTTCGGACGCCTTATATATCGCCCACAGGAGACGCGGGCTCCGAGGAGGTTAACTAAAACACGTGAACACTATTAATTTTAACATATAAACCATTTGCAGTAACCATATTTTTTACCCTATGTACACATTATTAATACAAAGTAATATTATTTCTAATTTCTTCAAATGCTTGGTAACTTTGTGGCATCATTATTAATTATATAAATTGAAAATACACTTTGTATATACCACTTTATTTAAAATATTTTATTTATTTTATTTAGTATTCATTTATTCCTGATGATGATAGCATTGCTATCGAAACATGTAGAAATATTTATATATTTTAAATAAAGTGGTATATACAAAGTGTATTTTCAATTTATATAAATATTATTTCTATTTGGGTTTGGAAATAACCTGATAACTGCATGTTTGGTCATTTTCTGTTAAGTGTTAAAACACGATTACTGATGAATTTATTTTCGTTTAGGAAAATACGGTTATCTTTATTTAATTTGAAAACACCCAAAAGATGGTGTTACAATCATAACGGTTAGTTTGGTCAAAGTATGACAAACGCATTATACCGTTATGCTTTTTCATCTTTTCAGCTTTTTCCCAAACATTTACGATTTGTATGAAATTCAATAACTTTATATCATAAGAGGTTATTTTTTGTTTTATCTTTGCATCAACTGTAAGCTGATGATTAAAAAAAAGGTGAACGTGTATTATGTGCTATTATGCTTATTATCTGGTAAGTTCCATCATTAGTTAGATTCGGCTTGTTCTTTATTTAGTCGATGTTGGGTTATGTATTCATTCTGTTTCATTCATTTTCATTTTCTGGACATTCATCATTCAATTATTATTATACAGTGTTGAATATTATTTGAAGGTTTGGTGTTAATGATTCAAAGTAAAGTACAATAATAAATAAATAAAATCCTAAACATTACTTGTAAACAGGTGCTTTTAGTAAACTCTTGCAAAGCTACTAATAAATAAATAAAATCCTAAACATTACTTGTAAACAGGTGCTTTTAGTAAACTCTTGCAAAGCTACTATTAAACAAATAAAATCCTAAACATTACTTGTAAACAAGTGCAACTCTTGCAAAGCTACTAATAAATAAATAAAATCCTAAACTTTACTTGTAAACAGGTGCTGTTAGTAAATTCTTCCAAAGCTACTAATAACTTCTCCATTTTGTTTCAGTTGAATACATTAATTCCAGAAGAGGAAAACCCTTAATAAAATTAGGACAGCACACATTCTTTAAAATGGCTTTTCGAGCTAATGGAAAAGTTCGATGGGCTTGTTCTACCCATCGCGCGAAGGGCTGTAAGGCGTGCCTCTACACATTTAACGATACCGTTGTATCATTGAATAACTTTCACAATCATTGATTCCTAATAATTTATTATTGTGCAGCGATGTACTATAAATTATCATTTATACCAGAGGTTCCCAAACTTATTTGTCTTACCGCCCACTTTTGGGCATATCCCCCCCCCACCTACCGTTTCTTCTTATTCAACAAAGGGGTAAAATTAAATATATGCACTTTTGAGTGACAATAACTCTCATTTCCGCGATCGATTCTATACCATGACACCATCTTTTCATCACCCGTGTTACCCAATCTGATATCTTTTTGCTCTTGATAAATTATACAATGATTTATATGCATATCTAGAGAGACCTGGTTAGGTTAACACCGTAAATAAAATGATAAAAAACTATTAATAAATAGAATAATCGAATAGTTCCCTTTGTTGTTCGATTCTTTCAACGATGTACTAGGGTCTAAGTCTATCAATTCTGACGGATGTGGTCTAAACTGTAACATTTTTTTTTACAACGATAAACACAATTGGTGTGTGAATACATTGTTATTTTTAAAAACTTATATTTCTGACGATTTTAATGTTACCCTGGAAAATTCAAATATTAACTGAAATTTTAATATATGATTGCTCCGTAGTCCGTGCTAGAGTTTCGTTCTAATGATTGCACTTCAACATTTAAAAAAACAATATTTTAAAATAAATAAATAAGTTTGCAGTCGTATATTGTGTTATTCAATTCATCCCGTGTTACATTCTGATGCCCCGTTTTAAATATATGCACTACAGAGCTATTGAAAAATTGTTTAAGGTTTTATTCATCAAATCGAATGAATTAGAAAAGCGAGAGAGAAAAAGTTTATTACATGACATAGATTCCGCTGTACCGGCATCTGCTATTATAGCAAACTACCGAGCTACTGTGAATGTTTATCCATTAGGTACATATCTTTATTCGTCATGCAATACCGTGAATGTGATATGAAACAAATTATTCAGGAGATAGGAAAAACCACACACATTTACCTACGGTATTGTACCTGGAAGCGGTATTAGGTATTGCACAACAAAATGAATACTTTTTAAATATTACACCTACCCCTACCCCTATCACAACCCCTCCATTTTTCCCTACCCCAGTAGTTTTTCTGTTATTTTGAACGTCAGGTGTACAAAATTTCATCAAGAAGTTCCGAAATTCTGCTTTAAGGGGTGGGAAAGGGGGAAGGAGGTGGTTTGTAGAAATCTCGTGCAGATAATGACCTTCCTGTTGTTCGAAAGTCAAGTGTGCAAAATTTCATCAAGGTCGGAATAAAACTGCAGATTTGCATGCAAACAAACAAACAGCGCCCGCCCGGGACATCTTTTTATGTAATACATATTCTCTCTTGCGATGTTGATTGTTGTTAATTGTACGTTCTTTATATTTAGTAAAAGGTCTGTTTAACTGATTCAAACCTAACTGTTCGGCTACTGATAAATATAATTCATTAATCTTTTTCTACCTCATGGGTTTTCGCAAATTATATTGAACCTGCTCGATGATGTAACTTGATATCGTATTATTATTATTATACCATTAGATATTAATTTTTTTCTTTTCTTTATTAATATATCCTTATTGTTTTGTTTTTCAGTTCAGTACGTTCCTTCTTTGAAAGGAAAACCACTACTCAAATACGGAAAATACAAATTCTGCAAGGTCGATGTTCGACATAGTGGAAAAACACGATGGAGGTGTTCCACGACCCGTTCCAGAGGCTGCAACGCTGTCATATATACTGTCGAAGATTTCATAATTTCTATTAAAAATATTCATAACCATTAACGATTCAAGTATTCTTTGTAAAATATAGGCTACATGACGAGATTAAACAGGCGTGAATTTACAGTACCAATATTACGTGTCGACGTTGACGGGAGAACTACGCCCATTTAAATTACACCTACTGTAATTACACGCCTCAAAAAAATATTTTTATGGGTTAAAATTTTGAGTGTATAAGGATAAGCTAAATAAATTCCTTTGTAAAGAAAAAGTATTTACAGACTATTTGCACACCACCAAACAAACATTGTCTAAAATTTATAAAAAATCAACACAATTTTTTTTTTATTATGAATACTCCACAAGAGTCCCAATTGCTCCCAACCGTCTGGAGGCAATGAGACTATGGCATCCTCCATTGGGGAATGTTGCGAGGGTGAAGGTATTGGGGAGGGGAAGGAGAAGAGGAGATAGGTGGGGAAATACCTGGCTATTCAGATTTGGTCACCAAACACGGCTAAAAGCCATTTCAAGCAACGTTTCAATTCTGAATGGTGTTGTTTCACCAGTGCGATAGTGAGAGTTTCTTCTACTATAACACCCATTTAAAGCGCGTGACCTTTGAAACTAACTTGAAATAGTTTTCATCTAACAAAAAATGTCACAAATATTATTTTTTAAATATACGCCTAAATACTAAATTAGGCAGGTGTTCCGTCAATGTATTTTTTTTTTTCAATATTAAATTTATTTAGTACCTACATCCTAAATCTTAAATCCATTATAAATGGCCTGTGTTATTCAAATAGGTATAATTTAAATACGTGTAATTACATGTTTAATTTCGTCCGCGTGTAATTCTGACTGTAATTAAAGTAAGTGTAATTAATATTTGTGTGTAAAATTTACAATCGTATAATTTCGTCTTGACATCGTAAATATAACACATTGCACGTATTCAGTAATGTTCTTGCACAAGACTTGATGTATTTGTTAAATTACGGATAAACTTACCGTTTACAAAAATACAATTAAGTTTAATTGAATAATCGTATAATATCTTTAATTGTATTTTAAGTCTTGTGCAAGAACATTACTGAATACGTGCAGTGTGTTATATTTACGATGTCAAGACGAAATTATACGATTATACGATAATATCTTTAACCTCTAATACTATATGTAAACTATATGTAAAACGTTCTTTTTAGTCGTCCATGCATACTGTAGTACTGAAGATTGAAGAGTAAAATCTGTTTCCTAAAAATTAATTTATTATTGATAATTTTGTATTTATTTATGAATAAATCTTTTAATATATTCTTGCATATATTTTGTATTTTTTTTTGTTTATATTTCATGTATTTTTTATTGCAGAACATGCATATTTTGGCATTTTTCAGTGCATATAATCTGATATCTGCTTATGATGTTTACCCGTTACCTTGAGTATAGGTCTGATTTTATTTTATAAAAATGGTTATACAACATTATGTTTTTTTTCAGTTAAATACGTGCGTTCACACAAAGGGAAACCGCTTATATTATTTGGCCACCACACATTCTATAAAGTTAGCCCCGGGGGATACGGAAAAGTGCGATGGGGATGTTCTACCAACAGATCGAAGGGCTGTACCGCTCGCCTTTATACAGTTAACGAAATGATTGTTTCTATTAATAATGTCCACAATCATTGACGCAATTTTGAGCATTATTTGTGTGAGGTAACCTTCACTCACAAGGAAAATGTTTTTGCTGACGATATCTTTACAGTGACACAACAAAAATACATATAAAAATAATTAGTAATAGACTAAAATATTTTGGATTTATATATAATACATAATGTAGTACATTAAACTGTCGTGAAATACACGCCGATGTACAGGTAAGGGTTAATAACCAATTTGAACGAAATAAAAAAAAAATCAAAATAAAAAAAAAGTTTTATTTATTATATTTCCTATTTGCTTAGTATGGTCGTTCTCATGACAATATATATATATATATATATATATATATATATATATATATATATCAAAATTTAGGGTAAACGGATTAATCTGGATTTGTCATATTCGGAGTACAAAAAAACACGAAAAACTAATTAATTCGATTTATGATAAATTTAATTAATATTTACGGGATGTTTGTGCAACAAATCAAACTAATAGAATAATTTTCGAATTTAAAATTTAATACCACCACTACCTATAACAAAGATGTTTCCAAACAATGAAAATACATAATATTATTTATTTTATTGAAATAACTTATTGAAGTTTATAAACCCCATTGTAATATTTGGATCATTGAAGACGATATTAACAAATCTTAATTGAAATATGAAACTTGTGGTTTGACATCATATTAAATAAACGAACACTTTGTTAATTTTTGTATTTCTATCAAAACCGGTTTCGCTTAGATCAAGCTTCGACAGGGCAAATACAGTAACTTTAAAAAATATTATTATTTTTATTATTAGTTATTATATTTGCCCTGGCGTAGCTTGATCTAAAGAAAAGCGGATGGCTTAAAAATACGATAAATTCGTGGTTTATATCAAAGTGTTTGGTTTTTTTTAAAATAAAATAAAATATCTCGGATCCGATCCCAGGAAATCTCAGTCTCTCCAGGACCAGCGCTCTATCTAACTCACCCTTTTGCTTTCCGTAATTTTTTATCGATATCGTACTTAAATTTAAGAACTGTTTTGTCTTTAATTAAATCTTATATATTTCTGGCTTCCATCTTTTCACATGACTGCAAGATTCTACCAGAATTTATTTGCAATCTAGATAGTGTATCGGTGACCGTTACCTTTTTATTTTTTGTCTCTTTTCTGTTTCATATTTCATTTGAGATTTGTTAATATCGTCTTCGATGATTAACATAATATTATACCTCTTGTATCAGCCATTGAGAATAATATAGATACCTCGTAGTTATTTTTATTTACCAAGTTACTCTTATGTTCTAGTTGAGCAAATACTGTCAAGAAGAGGAAATCCTTTGCTAAAAATTGGAGACTACACGTTCTGTAAATCTGCTACGTATCCTAGTGGGAAAATCCGCTGGGCTTGCTCCACGCACCTCAACAAGGGCTGCAAAGCCTGCCTCAATACCCTTGGTGGAATGATCGTATCCATGAAGAACTGCCATTCACACGTAATAAAGAAAAAGTTAGTCGGTGAAAGTCTAAAAATGCTTACATTAAATAATACCCAAGCGGATCCCCAGGCTGAATGAACTTTCGGTACCCAAGATGTCACCTTACCTTACCTAGCTATTTAACCATTAATATCTACGCAGGCTTTCTTCATACCTGCCTTAAATTTGAACACTTCCTAAAAATATGTTTTTTTAATTCCACTTTATTACTAAACCTCCATCTACCAAGTGAAATAATTTTGTTATGTTTTCTACTGTGATTCTTGTAAATACTCACTTGATTTGTGTTAAACAAAATATGTATTCTGTACATAATTTAGAAACATTCACTTCTGAACTGGCTTATCCTAAGTATACCTACGAGCAAACCTTGCCTACGTGGGATTTAGTATATATGTATTTCTTTTCATACCGTTTTGTAAAAGCTTTGTTTATATAATTAAAAAAATTAAAAATCTGATTAGTTGACGTATATTATTATATATATTATGACGGCCTCCATGGTCGAAGGGTAAGGACCTGGACTACGAATCCGAAGGTCGCGGGTTCAAATCAAAGTAAATTTTATTTAGTTAATTTGTGTTGTTTCACAATTAATTCATTTAAAAATAATATATAATATATTTGCGCACGTTCCAGGGTGGAAGATACTTTCAGTATCGCCCTGGTGAAAGACCACCATTCAGAATTGAAACGTTGCTTGAAATGGCTTTTAGCCGTGTTTGGTGACCAGATCTGAATAGCCAGGTATTCCCCACCTTCCTCTTCCCCTTCTCCTTCCCCTCCCCAATACCTTCAGCTTCACAACATTCCCCAATTGGGAATGCCATAATCTCACTGGCTCCAGACGGTTGGGAGCAGTTGGGACTCTTGTGCGGTATTCATATAAAAAAGAAGTTTTATTTTTACCTTAATATTTCTAATTTTGTATCTGATAAATCGTCCTGGTATTACATTTTAATGTTTAAAAAAAATGTTAACCTATATTACTTATTTACGCTCACTTATTTTTACCGGTGGAATATAATTGTGAATGACGAATACTTGGAGCAGGTCGATGAGTTTGTATATTTGGGAAGTATGTTTACGAGAGATGGAAAGACTGATAGGGATATTGAAAGAAGGGTGAATGCAGGAAACTCCATTAAAGGAGGACTGAACGCGGTTGGCGCTAAGAAAAAATTGTCCAAAGAAGCGTAGCTAGCAGTCCACAATGGAGTGCTGATACCAACCCTGATGTATGGCAGTGAGGCATGGAATTGCCAAAAGAAGGATGAAAGTAAACTGAATGCCGTAGAAATGAGATCTCTGAGACGAATGTTTGGTAAAACCATGTATGATCGTGTGATAAATATTGAAATTCGTAAATAATGCACGGCTGATTTAAGCGTAATGAGTAAGATTAAGAAAGGGACGCTTAGATGGTTTGGGCATGTGGAGCGAATGGACGAAGAAAGGAGTGTAAGACGAATGTATGACGCGAATGCGAATGGAAGAAGAAGCCGGGGACGTCCGAGGAAGACATGGCACGATCAAGTGAATCAAATACTTGAGTCGGGCCATGTCAGAAGTCGGAATAATAGAAGAGAATGTTTGAGACGATGTATGAATGTGAATGAAGCAAGAAGTGTATGCCAAGATCAAGTTGTTTAGCGGTCCGTCCTATCTGCCTACCCCTGCGGGGAAACGGCGTGATGGTTAGTTAGTTAGTTATTTTTACCGGACCGATTTCATTTTGTGACAGACATCTTCAGACCAGTCAGAAAATGCATGTCAAATAATCTATGGTTTTTGTCATCTCCGATTCTAATATAAAAAAAATTAAAAAAAAAACAGACTTTTCGAAATTATACCCCTCGAGTTTTTTTCAATGAAGCACTATCAACTAGCAAATTGTGGTTCGAAAACCGTAAATTAGTAGTAATTTGTGTGTTTTCTACTTCATTGATTGAATTTTATAAGTATATTTTCAATTATAAATTATTTTTTTATTGATTTTTCAGTTCAATACGTTCTCTCTAAAAAAGGCACAAACCTGATAAAAGTCGGGGAATACACCTTTTACAATTCGAACGCCGGACGAACAGGAAAATCACGTTGGAGATGTTCCCAAACTCGTGCAAAAGGTTGCAGAGCCTATCTATACACAATTGACAACACTATTATTGTTTTAAGAAATAAACACACTCATTGACATTTATTAAATTATAAATTTATACGTATCAATTTTTAAATTTTAAGGCGATGCAATGGGAAGTAATGCAAAATCATGTGTTTTCGGTTTGAGAATTTGATGGCCTAGAAATATCGTAGATGATTTAATTAAATACTTTTTGAGGTCTTTTTATAAGCCTGCAAAAAAATAAAGTATCAAACATTAAAAAATTGTTTAAAGCGCAAACTCTCCTACTTACGAACCTTTTTTCCGATATTGTCGTATTGATCATTGTGGCAAATTCGGTTTTTTTTTTTTAATATGACCTTCAAACATTTTAATAATTATCTATGAACTTTACAGAATAGAATAAAACACGCATTTTGGTGATGGTTTTTTTGGAAATCTCAACCTGTTGCCACGTGCATAAGGAACGCGTGTTTTCGTTGGAATTTTAGCCGGTGGATGGCCTTAATATTTAAAAAAAAAAATTCTGTGCTCGCGTCTATACAGATATTTTATTTATGTGTTCATAAAAACCAATCACAAATACTAATTGCTGTTTAATAATTAAAAACGGTTTTAATTTAAGTACGAATCCCTTCTCGGTATGTTAAGGCGATCCACCGGCTAAAATTCCAACGAAATCACGCGCTCCTTATGCAGGTGGCGACAAGGTTGAAAGTCCCGCTTAGCAACGGCCGCATGTTTCGATTTACGCAAAAAAAACCACCACCAAAATGCGTGTTTTATTCTATTCTGTAAAGCTCAGACATAATTATTCAAATGTTTTACGGTCATATTCTAAAAAACTTAATTTACCGCAATGAACAATATGACAATATCGGAAAAGGGGTTCGTAAATAGAAGAGTTTGATCTTTAAACATTTTTTTAATGTCTGATACTTTTTTTTTATAAAAAGACATACCAAAAAAATGGTGTCTCTTTTTATACATGTATGTTTTTTAAAACAAAAGGCCAAGGTGTGTTCTATTTGCAGTATTTAATTTAATCATCTACGTTATATCTAGGCCCTCAAATTCTCAAACCGAAAACACATGATTTTGCGTTGCTTCCCACTTCCCTTTGAATCGCCTTAACGATTTCCCACTCCAACACCTATTTAAGAGATGTTAGCTTATATGATTAAAGAAGATTTCTTCCGAAACCGGCCGACAGTTAAAATAAATTTTGTGTTTTAAAAACAACGGTGATCGCTTTATTTAGTTTAAAAAATTATGTTTATATGTATATATTCACACCCTCATAGGTTTTTAGACCAGCACCTACAGCAGGTACTAAATTATATTGTGTTTTTATTAAATATATAATACATCCTATTTTTATTTTCTTTTCTGCGAAATGTATTTTATATTTATTGTTAAATAAATAAATCTTATTTTTTAACTTATTGGTTTAATTTATTAGTATGTAGATATTCCATTAAAATTAATTCATAATTGGAATGATTGTGGGTAAGAAACTGTCATTCTATTTAGTTTGACTAAGTGTAAAATTTTGTTTGCATTCCATAACAAAGAAAATTGTCTTTCGTAATATTTATAAACGTACGAATGAATTAAATTATCATCTTAATTGGTCTTTTTGGCAGATAATAAATTTTAGTGTTCTCGGTATTTCTATAACTAACGGCAATTATGCAAAATTATAGGGTATTGAATTAACTCCCACAAATTCATGAACACAAATTGGATTTGTCGATATGTATGTACAATAGTGAGAACAGAAATGTGTACTGCCCTAAAATATTAGTTTATTTTCTAATATATCGGACATCGTTGCGATTTATACGTTTTCAATTGATATCATAAATAAACTTTATTTTGAAAGGTATCTATAACAAATCTTTAACACAATAAAATTTGCGCTTCTTAAAAATTAGTTGTAAAGATTTAAGATTTTTTTTCTCAGCAATTATTTTTTAAAAAAATTCACCCATCCGCTATTTATTTGTAAAATTACGTATTGTATTTTAGTAAGGTTACACTCGAATTTCTTTAAAAAAAATAGATCGGTGTTTTATCGTTCTTCATTAATTTTTAATAACTGCTTCCGTACGTCTTGGGATGAATTTTTTCCATTTTTTGTTTAATCTTTTGTAATAATTTAAATCACACTCTTGTATTATTCTGTAAGGTTTTCCATTGACTAAGTATTCAGTATTTTTATTTAATTGGCCATTTTATAGCGTATGTTCTCGATGGGGCTCAGGTTGGTTTCTTTCTGGACAAATACGGCTTTGGTTTCTAATAACTTAAAACAATCTGAAGAGCTAGAGTAACTGTTTATTTTTCCCGAGAAAAAATATTTGTAAATCTTTAAATATGTGCGACATTTTTTAGGGTAAAAATTATTTCTTTCTAATTAATGTTTCTTTATGATATAAACTAAAAAGCTATGATATGTTACAAATAAACTGATATTTTGAGGATGAACACATTTCTATGGTCGCTACTGTACTCGTATTTCTCAAAAGCAATTCTCGAACCCAAGTAGGTGAGTGGCTTTATGCTTATTATTATTTTTATTAAAGAAGCGATTATTATGAATAAGAACCCTTTAATTCCATGCACGTAGTGACCAAACTATTTAAACATTCCAGTGGAGTTCGTGATGTCCCAGCGAGGGAGGGCGCTCATTAAGATAGGCCGGTACAAGTTCAGCAGGTATCGCGCCTACGGCAACGGGAAGACTCGCTGGGAGTGCTCCACGCATAAGCCCAAAGGCTGTCGGGCCTCCCTCTACACGCTCAGTGACAGCTACGAGATCGTCTCACACAAGGATGGCCACAATCATTAAGCGAACTAAATGAAACGGAAGATGTTAGAAAGTAGAAGTCATTATGATTAGAAATTCATAAAAAAATTATGTCATTATGATAAGAAATGACTTAAAATGCAGTCATTATTATAATAAATTATTAAAAATTATGTCTTATATTTATATTAAGAAATTTATCATACTTTAGTCATTAGTATAAGAAGTTTCCCAAAAAGTAATTTTCGTAGGAAATTTACCTAAATTAAGTCATTATGATATGAAATTTGTCAATATTAAGTCATCATTTAAAAAAAATTATCAATATGAATTGTTTTATCAAAAAAGTTATGTAACTTTAGTCCACTTCTTTATTTTAGACCGGACCGGTTTCACTCTATCACGGACATCTTCAGACTGGTACAAGTTAAATTAAATCTACGGTAGATATACGTAGTATTTATGTCAAGAGTGAACCCCATTGCTCTTTATAATATTGCACATTTATGTCTGAGAAAATACGAAAATGCAATGGAGCTCACTCCTGACAAAAAATGCTATATATACCATAGATTTTTTTTAAATTGTACCAGTATGAAGATGTCCGTGATTAGATGAAACCGGTCCGGTCTGAATAAAAAAGTGGAAAAAAGTTGCAAAAATCATATTAAAACGGAATTCCACCCTGAATTGACATTTTCAAAATTAGAAAAAAAAATGATCAATATTAAGTCAATATGATAAGATGTTTCTCATAAAGTCATTTTGATGAGAAACTTATCATAATTTAGTCATCATAATAAGAAATTTATAATAATATATATTAAATAGAATAATATATATTAAATAGAAGAAATTTATAAACTAATCATAATTTAGTCATCATAATAAAAATTTACTCACTATTATAATAAATTTATTACCCCGATGAAGACATGGATAGTGTTGAAAATAGTAGATATACATATGTACAAAAAAATCTATACGTTTATAAATTAAAATCTTGATAAATTAAATTTATATTTACCAAGTAATTGTGTTTTAATATAAATTGATTTTCCCACGCAGAGTTATTCACCTATAATCCGGAGCCAATAAACCCACTATTCTGCCACGGAGGTCATTACAAATACGTCAATCTATGATTTTTTACATAACACATAGCTGGTAGGCGAGTCTTTATTTATGAACATATTTTATATCAGGTTTAAGGAAACCATATTATGCTTTTTTTGCACTTCGATAATGCTTTCGGAAGAAGAACACCTATAAAGCGTAATAATAATTAATAAATTAATTCCTTTTATTTACCACTTCATTCATGTATACATATAGAATTCTATATATTCCTCGTGAGGAAAGCATCGCTTTCGAAACATGTTGATATGTATATATGAATAATGTGGTGATTACAAAGTAATTTTTAATTCGTTTATTAATAATGACGCCACAAAGTGTATACCAATCGTTTGAAGAAATTATATGTAGTGTTATTTTTTTATATAATGAACCCCAGCAGAACTTTTTTTTATATAATGAACCGTTTTTTAAGTTGATTAATAATGTGGTAGTTATTATTAAATTTTAAAAAGATTAACTACCTTGTTATGCTTTTGGTCTAAAAAAATGTTTTGTAATAATATCTAACTAATTATTCTTTTACAGTGACATATGTGAGGTCTCAAAAAGGGAAAACTATGATTAAAATTGGAAATTACAAGTTTTCCAACAGCGCCACGTACGGCAATGGAAAAACTCGATGGGTTTGCTCCACACATAGGCCTAAGGGATGTAAAGCCTTCTTGTTCACCTTGAATGAAAGAATAATTATTTGTAATAATACTCATCCACATTAGCCGATGTAACCTAACCTCACATTATAGGTCTACTTCTCGTAATTCTCGTAAAAAGTGTAGCAAAAACTGTGATTTAATCGAAGATTCAAGCTACGTAACAGTGGCAGCTAGTGGTATTTTAAATGGGGGTTCAATTAGAAATTCACCAGAAAATATTATATTTCATCAAAATCTACCTAACTACCTATTGTCCTTGGGCGAATCGTCGAATGCAGGGGCAGTCACATAAATTAAACAAAGTTGGTGGGGGGCGATGCGAAACGCGGAAAAAAGAAAATAAAAACTTACAAATATTTATTAATAATAATAATTATTGGATGATTTGTATAGCGCCGTTTGTGTGAAAAATCACCTCAAGGGCGCTCTAACATTTATTATAATAACATTAACTTGCATCCTTATTGTGTAAAGTTCAGCTGACCTGTAAAGTTAACGATAGGGGGCCATGTCGGTGACACTCGTCAAACTTGCGAGGTCACGTGTCTAAACATTCCTTCGTTAGCCCTGGGAACAAACTTCAATATGGTTCGGCCTAGGTTATTTAATTTCCGCGTCAGGGGGATTGTGTCGTTTTGGTATTTTGTATGAAGTATTTGCTCGGGCTGAATGGATTCAGCCCATATGTGCTGAATCCATTCAGTGCAGCACCTGGGATCATATGGGAATATCGTGTTGCTCTTCGACCGTAGCCTTCGGTCGCATGGATTTTAAACGCGGAATTTTTCTAATGTGCTTATATTATAACGCAAGTTAGTATTATATTTTCATATTTTGAAAGGGAGTTCACTGCACAATCGCTCTTTCGATAAAACCGTCACTGCTGCGTACTTATTTATATTATGTATAAATCGTAAATGTAGCTATCCTACCCTAAATAAATGCATTCATCTTTTGCATGTTTTTATTTGTAATTTCTATTCACTAAATACTTTATATTGAACATTCGAGCAAATTGAATTAAGTAAATATTAAGGGGGAGGGACGTCGGAGAGGGCTTATTTATTAATTCGAAATAATTATAATATTATTACGCATTACGATGAACATAATGTTTTTGAATAGAAAAACATTTTTTTACATTTATGTAGGCTTAGCATTTATCAAAATCATCATCAGAAATATTACTTTATCTGACCGTCCTACGAATGTTTTACATATTATTTAAAATATTTAAATAATTTTGAAAAGTACTTTGATTTTATAATCTTAACAAATTTTTGTAATTCGCATTAAAAAAAATACATTAAAGTTAGTGTTTATGAAAAAATGAAACTAAACCTTATTTTTTTACCTCTTGGCATTTAAAAAAAATCTCTAATGTACTTTTTGAGGATATTAAACATTTCAAATTATTTTGTAAAACATTCGCAGAACGGTCAAAAAATTGTCATATTTCTTAATTGATATCGATAAAAGAAGCCTGTGTAAAGTATGTAATAAACTTTTTTCCCTTTAAAAATATAATTTTTATCGCATTGCGTAATAATCTAATTATTATTTCTAATTAATAAATCATCCCTCTCCGACGTCCCTTTCTCCTGCTGTTCTAATTTAGTTAAAATCTTTGATTGGATCATAGATTTCGTATTACTTTTACTAGTCGTTAGTTTGGAGTGTGGTAAAGTACTGATATTAATTAAGTATGATTTGGCATTCACTTGTAGATATTTAATATTTTGTAACTATAAAAATTTCATTACTATGGCAACACCAAGCTACTCGCTAAAATCTTTTCAAATGTTTTCACATTTCGCATTTGACAGTTCGTCTTAAAGAAACAACACAAAACGTCGTAATTAATTTTTTTGCGTTTTTTTTTAAATTTTAACTGTGACTTTGATTTGTTTTTTTTTTAAATTTATTTATTTATCTAACTTCTAATACTTGATTATTTAGATGTATAAAATGTAGGAAATATTTATAAATTATTTTCCATGTTTCCATCTTCCTTGCAAAGCGTAAAATAATGAGAAAAGAAATTAAATCTTCGAATTTGTTATAGAATGTAATAAAAAATATGCTCTTAGACCATTGTGCTTTTTAAAAATACATTAATCTCCCTTTGAGCCATATTGGTCGAGAAATTAAAAACATTTTAAATGATCGCAGTGCTCTCAATTTTTGTCTATTATTAATTCTCAGACTTTACCCTTACGTTTTGGTTAGTTTAAAAATAAATGATTTGTTTATAATAAACAATAAATTATAAAAAAATAATATCCTTAAAGTTTCTTATCATCACTTTGAAAGTGGTACAAATATACTAAGGTACGTAGTATATAATTTAATTTCAATTTTATGTGAAACTATGTATAAATGAAGTTTTATTTCATAATACGTATTTGTTTTTAATACAGCTGTTATTTTAATGTGTTTCCATTAGTTACATTGTTTTTTTTCTGATGATGACCATGATAGTGTTGAAACTCCTAGACATTTATACAAAATATCCGTGTTTGTCTATAGAATTAAATAAAAATAGTATTTATACACAATAATCGTGTTTGAATGTTATTTAGTTTGATTTGTTTTTAGATTTTCACAGCCAAAAGTATTTTCTTGAATAGTTTTTGGGATATTATGTCGTGTTGTGCTTCCTCCTCCTTTAGCCAACGTTTTGGACAGCGTTACAGTGTCCATAAATTTCCCAGGCCGGGTTATTCACCTGTGATCTCTGGATCCGGAGCCACATCACCAACACTTCAACGTACGAGTATAAAGATTAATAAAATATGTAGCTGACAAAGGACAGTTTATTTAAGAACACATTTTATAACAGGTTTTTGGAACACTGTGATTCTGTTTTTTTTTTTTTTACCTAATCTTTCTAATTCTTCTTTTGCAGTGACGTACGTGAAGTCTCAAAAAGGGAAAACTATGATTCAAATTGGAAAGTACAAGTTTTCTAACAGTGTCACGTACGGCAATGGAAAAACTCGATGGGTTTGCTCAACACATAGGCCTAAGGGGTGCAAAGCCTTCTTGTTCACCTTGAATAAAACAATAATTGTTTGTAACAATACTCATCCACATTAGCCGATGTAACCTAACCTAACATTATGATATTACTATGTACAGCGCCCTTTGGGTGATTTTTCACAAAAAAAACGGCGCTATGCAATTTATACAATAATTATTAATTTATTCAATAATAATGACTAATATTATGTGTCTCCTCCCCATAAGACTTAATTACTTAACGGCCATTCACACCACCGACAAAGTTAAGGTAAAATATTGCGAAATCTGTTTTTCAATCGAAGGTCTAAGCAATGTTCAAATCGCATACATTGGTAATGCAGCTCTGCTACCGTAAGTACGTTGACAGACACGCCGAAAAAATATATTTATACAGCCAAAGCGTCGTCCGTGGACGCCATGGAGAAAATTGGTAGCATCACTCAGCACGACGGCCTTCATCTTATGTTGTTCGCCAGAAATGACACCGCAAAAGTATACTTGATCTGTGTCTTCAGCAAATGTGTATTTTTCAAGTATGCAGTTACGTGTATGGCCGCCATCAGGGTAGCAGAACTGATATTTCAGTTTATTGTTTAAATATTGAATCATAGATTTCGTAGTCCTGGTCGTTAGTGTGGAAGGTTTTAAAGTACTAAAATTATTTAAGCATGATAGTTTAGTTCGTTTTTTATACTTAAATTATGTATAGTGAACATTAAATCATATGAAATATTGTATTAATAATCTTAAGTTCGTGAGAATTTAAAAAAAAGGATGTGTACAATATAATCTTTTTTCGTTTTATTTTTTATCGAAAGGTTTATATTTTATGAGGGAACTAGCTGAAGTACCGAGCGTTGCTTCGAATGGTTTTGAGTAAAGTTTGTAGTTGTGATATGTTACCCTTACCCTTACCCCTACCCTACCCCTACCCCTACCCCTACCCCTACCCCTACCCCTACCCCTACCCTACCCCTACCCCTACCCCTACCCCTACTACTACTACTACCCCTACCCCTACCCCTACCCCTACCTATAAACCTTCTCCGGAACACGGATCATTTTGCAAAAACCTGGGCGTAAAACGGTCCAGTAGTTTTTTAGTCTGTAGCGGATACACCTACGAACATTGCATACATACACGAAAACAAACAAACTGTCGGTAAAAATTCATTCATATTTAAAGTACGTATAATTCTTGATTTTATTCAAAGTATATTCGATTTAGGTAAGTACTTCAATTAAATTCATTATTAACAGTTTATTCGAAAATTGAATTTTAATTAAAATTATCCATGGCTTACAAAATATCGTTCTCAAAGTGTGACATGGTTAATAGCTTTGTAAGAGTTTTGGTAATGGTAAAATAGGTATTCAGATGTATTTCCATGTGGTTGTAATAATCCAGAAACCTTCGAGGGAGTGGAAAGACGGTATTTTGAAAATTTCAAACATTTCCTATGCTTAACATAGCCACACATAAAAAACAAAGAAACAAACAAACTTACATTGATTTCGATATATATATAGATTTCATAATTCATAACCTTTCAAACCTTTTAAATAGTGACTTTTTGTGTGAATCCCAACTGCTCCCAGCTGATCGGAGTCAGTGAGATTATGGCATTCCCAATTGGAGTAAGTTGTGATACTAAAAGGTGTGAGAAGGACACGGGAAAGAGGAAGGTTAGGAAGAACTTTAAACACGACCATTACTATTTCAAGCGATTATCGAGCCACCCTGAATGGTGGCCTTTCACCAGGGAAATACTTAACATTTACAACTCTGGAACGTGCAGCAAATATGCGGTAGATACATTATGAAATTTATTTGCGCACACCGAGCCTCGAACCCGCGACCTTGGGGTTGGTTAGTCGAGTATCTGGAACTTACTTCTCAACCGCTCGACCACGGAGTTCGTCATATATTATTTTAATGATCATCATTGCTTATATTAATTGTGATGACTGGCTGCGCCAGCTGTGATAACTGATTGCGCTAACTTGATCACGCCAAGGTAGGATGGCGTGTCGTCTCCAATAATATCTGGGTTTGTGTGGTGATGAATTAAAATGTTGGTTTAAACTCTCGAAATTTTACAATTGTGAAGTGGGATGTAAAGAAGGACGAGACAACCTGTCATACGCTTATATACTTTCATAGTCATCCTGTCTCTTTTTTATTCGATAGCCCCTTTCATGTACGTTCACCAAATTAATAGTTTCAATTTTTTCAATTGCAGTTGAATACGTGAAGTCCAAAAAGGGAAACACCTTAATTAAGGTCGGCAACTACAAGTTTTTCCGTTACAGGCAGCAGTCCTCTGGAAAAACGCGCTGGATTTGCTCCACGCACAACCCAAAAGGTTGCAGAGCTCACCTTTTTACTATGGATGGATTGATTATTTTTATAAGCAACCTTCATACTCATTAATCCACCCCTAAATATTATTTCTAAAAGAATAGTGTAATTGTAATATCTTTACATTAAGAATTCAGTGTAATGTTGGGATGACGGAATATTGGTAAATAGACTGTAATATTTTCTCGAATGACGGCTGGTAATGAAGAGAGACTGGACAACCATGCAAACCGAGCATATACTTACTGCCTGTCTTGCTTTCATTTCTCGTCCTTCTCAGACAAGACTTCAGTCGCACGTTACATTACAAATAGTGAAGGCAAACTGTTTATAGTTATTTTTTTTAAATATATTTCTTCATTTTTTCAACATGTTATACAAATATTTATTTACTTATTTGTAAGAGACAAACAGCTTTCTTTAACAAAGATAAATATATTTTCATATGAAGCGGTAACTTGGTCATGGTAACTTGGTGATGTAACATTATAATTTAAAAAATAAAACAATAACTTTGTTTACATCACTTTTATTTATACTTTTGCCGACCGGGTTTCGCTACTACCGTAGCTTTTTCAGTGCAGTATACAACTAAACTATGAACTAAAATACACATGTGTTATAGATTGATAAAAACAGGCGAGTGGAGGGCCAAGGGTGGGAGATCAGCAGGTACCTTCTGACCGGGAAGGGTGTGTACTTTGTTTATTGGGAATAATTTAAGAATTGGACTATACTGTCCTGAAGAAGATGCAGTAGTAGCGAAACCCCGTCGGCAAAAGTATAAATAAAAGTGATGTAAACAAAGTTATTGTTTTATTTTTTAAAAGATAAATATATACACATGTGGATAAAAATGGTTAAGCCAAAAGCTTCTTATGCTAAAGCTGGTTAGAGACAGGAGTTTTATTTTACATTAAACTAAGAAAGGAGTAGGAAGGGAAAGATGGAATGGGGATAAGAGATTTTCTTAAGAGGAACGGCTGCGCGGCCTGTTTCATACAAAACTTAAATTTGGATTTAAGGTCAAAATACTCACCTAAACTTAATAGTATATATTTTTTAATTAAATGTTTAATAAATATCTAGACGCATTAGAAGAATTTTATTTTTTTTGTTTTACATTATGAAATATCGGCCATTAAAGGAATTGATTTTTCGCGATTTTAGAGGCATCTTTAACAATTATTTAGGGGCTAAAGGTGAATTAAAAATAAGTTTTACATTATGTTTCATTAAAATATAATGAAACATAATATAAAATAAAATTTAAAAAAATATTAAAACGTGCATTATGGTGGACTTTAAATTAAATTAAAAACACAAATTTTTCGTACATAATTTAAAATATCGACCTGAAAAAAAAACTTTTTTTTAAATGTTTTGTTTTTATATTTTTATTTACGTAATCATATTTACATAGCAAATATGATTTTTTTTAACAATAAACCCGCAAATAATTTTTAAATTTGCCTCTAAAATTATGATTTTTTTTTATGGCATATACTTCAAAATTTAAAACAAAAATAAATAAAATACTTCTCATCCTTACTAGATATTTACTAAACCTTTAATTAAAAAATATATATCTTTCAGTTTGGACTGGTATTTTGGCCTCAAATACAAAATTAAGTTATGTATGAAACAGGCACCGCAGCCGTTCCCCTTAATACGTAGATTTTGAAATACTTGTACATTAATTTGTAATCGTACGCATTACTTCGGTTCGATATTTCTGAAGGTTATTTTAATATTATTATGATGTCGATATTATTAAATTGTGATTTATACTCTGCAAATATACGGACAATTGGAGTTTTTTTCCTAATGTTTGTAGGGTTGGTTTTGACGGCATGTGAAATTTTATAAAATTGGTCAGCTCAGGTGAGTCTAGGCCAATATTCTGAATTTTAAATAATAAGATATTATCAAAAATGAATCGTCGTGTTTGAAGTGAGTTGAAGTTGTGAAATTTAATGGATTCGATGTAATTTGTAAAATCTAATAAAATTAATAAGAAATACTTTGTTCATACAAAGTATCAATTTTTTTATTTTATTTTTAAGCAGTGGTGTTAAAAGTTATTTCTTGTTAATTTTATTAATAATGACACCAATAAATAATTATACATTTGTTGAAGAAAAAATGTAAAATGTGAATTTAATTTGTAATTTATGCGGTTAAATATTTTTCTTTGAATTCTTTCGATTTTGTCAAGATGGGATTGGTGGGGCGATGTCCAGATCGATGAGCAATGTTCTAAGTGGGGCGGATATAGGCGGTTTAAAGAGAGTGTTGCGGAAAGGTTTTGCCCAGCAGTTTATTGGCTTTTTTGATTACTTCATTAGTTTTTTTTTTTAAATTTTATGCCCATCTATGGTTTTACATGGATTTTAGAACATTATTATGTTTAGCTTTATATTTAAAGCTATCAAAAATTACAAGTACATAGGGATTCTAAACCATAAAGTAATGAACCATCTTTTTCAAACGTTTAACAGTGACATAAAATAGAAAACCAAAACAATATTATACCACAAATCATTAACGCTACATTACCCACGCTACAATACTACATATTGTAGGATTCATTAAAGTACTAGTATAGATGACGCTTTACTGTATAAATGGACTAAGAAAATACATCAACAACACGTATTGTATTAGTATGTTCGTTAAAGTTTAGTTTAACGTCCAGTATTTCTCCAAGATCTCTGACCAATATTGTAATAAAGTCCCGTTAAACGGATTTGCTCAAATAAGTGTATCAAAGGGTTCTTAGTAACGGTCTACATTTTTTTAATGAAATATTAATGTTTACGAAAATGAAAACTAGGGAAAAAAAATACAGAGAAAATCAAAAATAAAAAAGGGTAAAAAAATCACAACGTATTTCAGAAAGTACAGAAAAATTTAAGTGTTATTGGAAAAGTTCATATTTAATATAATAAAAAAAATACACTGTAAAAAAAATCGATTTTCATATACACTTACTGTTCCTTTTTCGCTAATAACAATATAAAGAATTGAGCAAGACAAAGAGCTGTTTCTCAGTAAATCTTGAAAACGTGTACAGATACACCAATACACACAACCCGTATCTATGGCAATATGGCAGTGAGTTCGATGATATTTTGACAAACTTTGCGAATCTCAGTTAAATATTCTAAAAGTGTTTCCTAGTAAACCTATAACAATGCGAACTTGTGCAAATCAAGGATAACATAATAATAAAAATAATAAAAAATATTAATCGCAGCAATAATTTATTTTATTTTTATAAAAAGTGAGAAATTAATTTCTCACTTTATGTGTTATTGTGTTCTTTATGTGAAAATAAATTATAATTCTATATAAAAATATTTTTCCTTACTTCTCCACCTAAGTGACTATAACAAAGCATTTAGGTTTTATTAACTGAACACAAAATACTGGTACTTAAAGAATGTAATATTCGCTGAATGACAGCTGTCATTCGAGAGAACCGGAACCGCAGTGAAGCAAAAAGTCTTTAAGCTTAATGATAAGTAGTACAATGTCTTTCCTTAAAAAGAACATGAATCGGGGTCCTGGAATGCGATTTCATAAATTGCCCCCCTCGTAGATTGATTGCCATATCGTATGTGTATGTTTTTTTAAAATAATTATAATGTGTATTATATTAAATCGTCTTTGTATGCGTTAAAGTGAGTGTATTTATTACCATTAACAATTATTTTTCTTTTCATTTGTAGTTGAGTACGTGATGTCACAAAGGGGAAAAACTTTGATAAAAATTGGCAACTACACGTTTTGCAATTTCAAAACCTACCAGAATGGAAAAACTCGCTGGGTTTGCTCGACGCACAAGCCCACTGGGTGCAGGGCTTTCCTTTGTACCTACAACGATTCTATAATAAGTGTTCAAAATATGCATACTCACAAATAATAATGGTTTGGAAGGAAGTCTGGATGTATCTGGTTTACCAGTGATGGAATTGTGGGCGATTCCACCACAGAAAAGATTTTTGCGTGATTAAACCACAACGTATTTGTGCTAGATTCCTACAAATAAAGCACTTGTGGGAGATTCTCCATAAAATGGATTTGCGAGGGATTTCACCAGCTAGGGGTTTTGCAAGATACGATGGGTCAACTACTATAGCATAAAAAGTTTTTTTTTTTATATACATGTGAAATTTGTAAATTGTTTTACACATTAAAAGGCGTGTACCCATTAAACTTTTTATTTATTTATTATAAAAGCACCCCATTTTAAACAAATATGCAAATAAAATAGTACAAATATTTAATATCTGTGTTTAGTTTGGTCCTGTTCAGAATGTACTCGAAAATACAAGCGATTTTAACCTCTCTTAATGACAACTTTTCCCACATTTTCAGCTGTTTTCCTGGATTTCTATTGGTAAACAATTTTTATTATGTACTCTTTAATTAGGGAATGGAGTAGTATTTCGTAGGATATAAAGTCCCATTTCGGACTCGCTCTTCGGCAGTAGATATTACCACCTATGCGGGTGGATTTTTTAATACTGAATTTGAATAGAGCGCTCTAATTATGGTACAAGTTTGTCTTATTTTATTATCGTTTTTATAAAATTTCACTGCGCGAACAAACATTAGATAAAACTGCCACTGGCTACTTTACACACCAAACGCTTAATTTTCATTGGCTCTGCTGCTTTCTCATAGTCCGTGCAGTTTGGTCGTAGCTCAGTCAGCACGCTTCCACAGACTTCCAACAAACTAAAACTTATTATTATATGCAGGTACTGAATTTCGAGGACACTCTGCTACTCTTCCCACGGAGGACCGTCTTATAAATAAATTACATATCCTTCGTTCCGGAAGTAAGAAGGACTGCGCAGTGTGCTCTAATAGAAAGATTCCGGGCGGACGAAAAGAAACACGGGTCTATTGCGACACCTGCGAACGTAAACCCAGACTTCACGTCGGGGATTGCTATGTAAAATACCACACTATGCAAAACTTTAAATAATATTTCTTTATTTGTTCAATTGCATACCTATTTTGAGATGAAATACTTTGAGCATACCTAGAGAGATGGATGAAATACTTTGAAGGGGTCTTCGAAAGCAACCCGAGTGATAGTGATTCCAGTGGCGAGACAGGTATGAATGACGATGGCGCGAATGTTCCCAAAATCAGCATGGATGAAATTAAAAGATTAATTAAATGTATGAAGAATGGTAAGGCTGTTGGTTTCGATAATATTGCTGCTGAATACTTTAAAGGAGATAGCCGTATAATTCTCACATGGTTATGCAAACTTTTTAACCAGTGTTTAGAGGAGGGTTACACCCCATTAGATTGGAGAAGGGCTGTGATCATGCGTCTATACAAAGGTAAAGGGTCACGCATGGAATGTGGAAATCACAGGGCTATTAGCCTGCTAAGTTCAGTTGGTAAGCTGTATGGTAGGATATTGATTGAAAGGGTACAAATGAAAACAAAGGATAAAATATGGGATGTGCAAGGTACATTTATGAGTGGAAGGGGGTGCATGGATCAGATTTTCTCGTTGCGTATACTCACAGAGAAGTTTCTGGCAAAAACCAGAAATTTCTGTGCTTTTGTAGATCTACAAAAAGACGACAGAGTTGACAGAAAAAAGTTATGAAGGTGTGTCTAAGTATGGTGTGAATACAAATCTTATACAGGCAATCGCATCGCTGTACGAGGGAAGCGTTGCATGTGTTAGGGCAAACGGTTATTTTACGGGGTGGTTTGACATCACAAAAGGTGTTAAAGCAAGGCTGCGTAATGTCACCGTGGTTATTCAATCTATACATGGATAATTGTATGCAAGAATTGAAAGAGGTGGGCTTGGGCGCAAAAATGAGTAGTCTGCAAGTTTGTTGCCTGTTGTATGCTGATGATGCGGTGCTGATTGCTAATAGTATAGAAGATCTACAGTCCCTCGTATCTAGGATGAACGAAGTATGTATGAAGAATGAGCTAATGATGAATGTAAGTAAGTCTAAAGTCATGGTGTTTGAAAGAGAGAGTACGAAAACAGTATGCAATATAGTTGTGAATGATGAATACTTGGAGCAGGTTGATGAGTTTGTGTATTTGGGAAGTATGTTTACGAGAGATGGAAAGACTGATAGGGATATTGAAAGAAGGGTGAATGCAGGAAACTCCATTAACGGAGGACTGAACGCGGTTGGCGCAAACAAAAAGTTGTCCAAGGAAGCGAAGCTAGCAGTCCACAATGGAGTGCTGATACCAACCTTGATGTATGGCAGTGAGGCATGGAACTGGCAGAGGAAGGATGAAAGTAGACTGAATGCTGTAGAAATGAGATCTCTGAGACGAATGTGTGGTAAAACCATGTATGATCGAGTGAAAAATGTTGAGATTCGTAAAGAATGCAAGGCTGATGTAAGCGTAGTGAGCAAGATTAATAAAGGGACGCTTAGATGGTTTGGGCATGTAGAGCGAATGAATGAAGAAAGGAGTGTAAGGAGAATATATGACGCGAATGTGAATGGAAGAAGAAGCCGGGGACGTCCAAGGAAGACGTGGCACGATCAAGTGAATCAAATACTTGAGTCGGGCCATGTCAGAAGTCGGAATAACAGAAGAGAATGTATGAGACGTTGAATGAAAGTGAATGAAGCAAGAAGTGTATGCCAAGATCGAGTTGTTTGGCGGTCCGTCCTCTCTGCCTACCCCTGCGGGGAAACGGCGTGATGGTTAGTTAGTTAGTTAGTTAGCATACCTATTTTAAAGAAACAAAATAAAATTTTAAAACAAAAATACGTTTGTATTAATATATTTATTCCTTTAAATACATTTACATAACATTATAATTGGCATTAAGGGTTGGTTTTGGCTTGTAGAGCGGATTAATAATGAAAGGAGTGTACCTAAGGAGAGTATATGACGTGGAAGTGATAAAAGAAGTCGGTGATCAGGTGAGTCAAATACTTGAGTCGGACTATTTCAAGAGTCAGAATAACAGAACAGGATATATACGTATAAGGTGATGTATGAATTTAAATGAACTCCCAAAACAGAGTTGTGTGGCGGTCTATCCCATCTGCCTACCCCTGCGGAGAATTCTCCGTAATGGGTAATGTAGTTACCTGCTAATAATCCCTATTTCGATAGCCATCAAACTCACGAATCACAGCGATATTAGTGGCATTTACGAGTACATATCCTATATAGTCGCCGACTTTCACTAATAAATTCATTATCTTCCTCTGTTTAGTTAGGTTGGATTATCTCTCTTTATTCAGTATTCAATTAACTTTACTTGTCTCGTGTTCTAATCTATATTGTACAATTTGATAATATGTTTTGTTTTATAATAGTTTTACAATAAATCCACCCCTGTTAAACATTGGTGAGTTGCTTCATTGACATAACGTTATATTAAATACTCGCAACTTACCACCAAGACATAATAACCAAATACACTCAATATTCAAATAATCATTGATTTCTAAAGTTAAAACGGCATAATCGAGTGCAAATGGCTAATATAGATAATTGTTGAACAGAATGTACATATTTTTCTGCGGACTTTTCTACAAATATTCCTATAAACGAGAGGTTCAACTCGATGATGTCAACGATAACTCGGTTTAATTTTACCTTTCCTTTTTTCTCTTTACACGATCATAACGTCTTTTAAAATGGCAATTCCCAGATAGATTCCCCTAATTGTGGATGGTATCGTCCCACTGGCTCCCGACAGTTGGGACCGAACCTAAATACCGTATATTTTGTTTTTGTATTGTTTTTTCACCCTTCTCTTGCCATTTGTCTCGCACAACATATTTAAACAACAAAAAATAATATTTGGACTTGCCGTTTAAAAGTATTCTGTATTTGTTTTGTATGAGATCAATTGGTGTTTATTTTAGAATGGCCTTCTTAGCTTTTTTTTCTCCATATGGTGGGGTCTGACTATATGAAAATGTTACAATTTTTTTAATTATTATTACTTTTGTAAATACTTTCTGCCTTTGATAGAACTTGTCTTTTTACAGTTTTGGCTTCTATGATGATGTGCTATTCCATTTGCTTTTTGGTCCCAGCAATCCCTTTTTTATAGCATCTTCAGGTCGGCCAGTATATTGTCCATGACACACTGTCTTGATCTGCCTAAACAATTGATACCAGGAGCGCAATTCCCGTTCTTTTTAAGAAAGATTCCTTATCCTTTTCATTGGGCTTAAAGACTTCTTACTTAACTGCGGTTCAGGTTATCTCGGAGCTTAAGCGAATTCATTAATTCAAAATATCAATATTAACGTAGTTTTAACAAGAGAAAAACTCAATATTAAGTAATTTACCAATTATATTATTATTTACTTTAAACATTATTAATTAGTAAATATTATTAAAAATTATATAGATTTTGACGTGGTAGTTGGACCGAAGGCGGTGAACTCACTCCGATTTCACAAATCCGGATTCAATTGTTCCGAACTCACACTCAAGAAACTGCTAAAGTTTTGGATTGGAGTCAGAAACTATTCAATAGTGTAATATGAACGATTATTGCTTCCGAACGGCGGAACTGGGCGAACCGAAAGGAACGAAGGACCGAATCCTAGGAATCGAGTCCGTGTGGCTGATCTCGGAATTGGAACTGAATTCGTAAAATAAGTGGAATGACCCACCCCAGTGAGGTAGGTGACTTTTTACAAAACGTAATTTTTCGTTAAAAGTCGTATTTATGCTATTTAAAAATGAAATTAAAATGTATTAAAATGAATTATAATATAATGTAATTGTTGTAAAAAGTTTTGGTTCAAAACCTTGTGTCACTTGAAGATATTTCGGCAATTTGTGTTTTAAAATAATTTCTCAACAATCTGTTTGGGATTTTTTTTACTATGTTTCTCTGGAATTCCGCAAGTAATCAAGAAGTCTTCAAACCTAGGGAATCTTTCTTAAAAAGAATCAGAATAGAGCTCCAGTTATTCTCGTACCCTATCTCAACAACGGTTTACCAACTGTTGTGAAACTAGTTAATAGGGTGATTGGAATGATATTAATTAATAATTTTATATCAATAGATTACCACGTTTTGTGTTGTTTTCTCATTTTTTTGTCTTTTTCTTCTTCTTTCCATGTATGTTTCTTTGAGTAGGGCCTGTTCCAAAGATCAAATTAAAATTATTGTCTTTTTTTCTAGTAATTTGGATGAACTCTCGACGAGGAAAAATGATGATTAAAGTGAACCAGTACACCTATTACAAAATGAGTACATCAATCAACTACAAAACTAGATGGGGCTGTTCCACGCATCAGAGGAATCACGGCTGCAAGGCAGAGCTATATACTTTTGGAAAATTCATCGTTAAAGTGAAAGGTCAACATAATCATTGAAATGTGAATGACAGTAAAAAATAAAAATAAAATTGTGATACTAGAAAATATAAGAAATAATAAAAACCCCTACGTAAAGACAGTCTTATAGACAATATCACTCATGATTCATTCAGTCACTATTGAAATGGAAATGGTGCTTTTAAATTGGGTTATATTTTTACTATTTATTTATAAATATACCTACATATTGTGCTCTTAGTGATTATGGCTGGTATCTGGCAAAAAAACTAACTCTAAAATCGCTGTTTTGTGAAATTATTTAAGGTAAAAAAAGTATTTAAGGTTTGTACCAATTTTTTTGGGAAATTTAATTGCAGTTTTGTTGATAAATCACGATGTGTAGTGTCATTTAAGAATGTCTTTCCCATTTATGTCTGTTTGCATTTTAATATGTCAGTCGGTTTTTAAATTAATATGGTAACATTTTTTGTTTTTTCCCAGACATTTTTGTTCTGGCAAAAATCACTAAGTTGTACTAGTGCTTTTTGCTTGTCGAATACTTGTTTCAAATTGAAACAAAAAAACAGACGTTTTCAGAAGCCATAGACATGCCAAACCCCTACAGCCAAGGACAACAAGTTGAATTGGAAGTAGTTATGCAGAAAGCGCCCAACCCACAAATTGCCAAAATCGACATTTTCATGTTTTCCTACAGCTAAACACGAGATTTTTATATGCTAAAGACATCCAAGCTCTAAATGCAATAGATTTTTGTTAATTTCGCTTTCATTCCACATACTCGTATGTCGTAATATGCTTTTGTGTTGTCAAGAGGCTTTTTCTCAGCTTCTTCTTTTTGGTTTGGAAGCTGTCTGCATAACTGCGTCTAGTTCAAGTTTTCTGCCAGAAATGACAAGGGTAGACAAGTGCACATACATAGATAAAATATTGTACTGGAAAATCGATTGAGCTTTTTTTCGAGTACAGAAATATTCTCTTTGATTCTTTGTAAAATATTGAGTGATATGAAACTTTTTGTCCGAATAAAAAACGTGATATACTTACGACTTAAATTAAGTTAAATCAATTTTTATTTTACATTAAAGAAAATTTCCATTTAACACGACTCAGTGTGCTCTGCCAGTTTATAGAGCGTAAAAACTTCATAATACTGCTTTTTTATGAAAAAATGTTAAATTTCCAACTTTTTGCCAGGATACCTACTATATTATTGAATTTTTTAAAATTGTCCTACTGATGAATTAAAATATTTATTGGATATCTCTGCTTTGTTTTTTCCAATCCTTTACCATTCATTTTAACTATGTGGTACCATGTTTTACGAGATATACCAATTTAAGAATCGTTTAAATCTAGCTTTCTGAAAAAAATGGTAATTTTATACGTGTTGTGTTAATAATTTTACTTCCACTTAGAGTTAGTTGGAAGAAATTGCCACAAACCCACAATTATACTACTATGAAAGTGTTAAATAATACATAAATAAATATGCTGTCTTTATATATAACACACTCATTATCCTTACACCGTTCTTCGTTAGGGACCAGTGTACCTAAATCTTGCGGTACATAACTCGTTTATTTAATATTCACAGAATATTCCTAACAATTGGGGTATTGTGAGGATTAAGGCAGTAGCAGGGAGAAGGTAGGCAAGAAGAAGGTTTGAAAGTACCCGGCTTTTGCCATTTCGAGTAACGTTACCGACCTAATACAGAGGAAGGGTTACTAATCAAGTCGAGTTGACGTTGAAATCTGAATATCTGAATCTGTACCTCTTGTTTATGGGAATATTTGTAGAAAATATATCCTGGTACAACAATTACACTCGACTTTTGTATGTACATACCTCCAACCACAAGTAATTTTAAAGAAAATACTATATTTATATTATTAATTTATTTGCGACACAATAAAGCCATGTAACCTAACTAACTAACCGTTACGCAGAATTCTTCGCAAGGGTAGGGAGACAGGACAGACCGCCACACAACTCTGTCTTGGCACTTTATTCACATTTATACACCGTCTTTATATAAACTGTCTGTTATTCTGACTCCTGAGAACCATTAATTGTATAAAAATACCTCTGCCATAAATCACCCCAAGTGGTTTGCTACGATTGGTGACTTTACAGGGGTAACGATTGGTGACTTTTGCAACGGATGCGTGGTGGACCGAATCGGGAGAGGCCGGTTTCGGGAGACGTCCTGATCTCTCCAGCCGGATTCTCTCGACCCATAGCTTTAAAACACGGTGGGAGTGATTAATACGTACATCATTCCCAGACACACTCGCCCCCTGATTCGTACCCACCCCTCATAGTTTTTCCTTCTCAGAACTTCCTCTCCCTTAAAAGACTGTACATACAGCATCCCCAAAGATGAAATGAGCCCTGAGAGAAATTATTTTTCTCAAGGGCTACTGTTAAAAAAAATCGCACGTATTGATGGAACAAGGTCATTGGACATAAGACATTCTGTAAATTTAAAATATTTTTTTTTTTTGTTTCTAACCTTGAATGATATCGCAACATTTTTATATGGTTTCCTCCCTTGTTCATGGTATTATTCCTCTTCTTTTCATATCTTCTTCTTCTTAGAGAAGGGCGTGTTCCAAAGGTCAAATAAAAATGTTTTCATTTTTTCTAGTTACTTGGGTGAACTCAGGACGAGGAAAAATGATGATTAAAGTGAACCAATACACCTATTACAAAATAAGTACATCAACAAGTTACAAAACTAGATGGGGCTGTTCCACGCATCGGAGGTATCGTGGCTGCAAGGCAGAGCTATATACTTTTATAAAAATCATCGTTAAAGTGAAAGGTCAACATAATCATTGAAATGTGAATGATAGTAGAAGATTAGAGTTGTTGTGATACTAAATGTGACTACCAATAAAAAAAATCCTTTGTGTAAAGATCGTCTTACAGACAAATATCACTCGTGATTCGGTTCTCATTCAGATAGAGCCCTTTTAAAATTATTATTTGCGTTTCAACCGAACTAATAATGTATTTTTATTTAAGTAATAATAACTATCCTCATGAATTAAAATATTTCACAAAATATCGCTATGTGGCATCAATTAAATGATTAAGAATTATTATTTTGACATAACTCAGGGTTTAAAATTTTTACTTTATTTATTATATAGTGGTTTAAACAAAATAATTCTTAATAATAACATTTATTAAATGTCGTTGCTTTTTTCTTCATCCTTATCCACCCATTTTAAGTACGATTGTGCGATACCACGCTTTACGAGGTATGCTGATTTAAGGTTCCTTCAACTCCACACCTTTCTAAAAAAATTGCCTACATATTGTGGGCTACATTATTAATTTTACTCACTCCAAGATTAAGGGTTCGTTGGATGAAATTGGCATCTTGCAATAAACCTTTTATGAAATACTACTATGAAATTATACTAACCTTTTGTTATAAAATACTTATTATCCTCCAAACGTTCTTCGTTGGGGTCCAGTGTACCTGAACGTTGTGGTTCTTAACTCTTTTTATTTAAAATTCTAATTAATAATAATTCTCCTTTCTAGTTGAATGGATCTATTCGAGAGGGGGAAAGATCACGATGAAATTGGACGATTACACCTTCTACCAGATGAGTTCTAACAGTGGAAGAACGACATGGGAGTGCTCCGCCCACTTGACCACGGGTTGCACAGCGTGTATACACACATACGAGAACGAAAAAACCATCATCAGCGTAGAAAACGTCCACAATCACCAGTCAGGTCAATGTGTGGAAGATACTGAAGATTGGAAGATGCACTTAGTATCGCTCTTGTGAAAGGCAAAACCATTCAGAACAGAAACGTGTTTGATGACCATGTTTGAACAGCCAGGTACTTCCCTACTTTCCTCGTTCCCGTATGCTTTCCCTGCCAACTACTTTCAGCCTCACAAAATACCCCAATTGGGGATAATTGTTCTTGAAACTTAACCATACGGTTATGTGTTATCACCATTTGCCTGATAATTGTTACCTACCTAAAATTCTAAACCAAAAATAATTCTCTGGCATTGGCCAATCAGTGGCGTGCATTTCTTAAAGGCGTGACTACCTTAAGAAACTATTGTGACACGAGAACTCTACAAATTTGTCGTTTTTTTTTCAAATATTTTAATTTATTTTTAAACAGTCAACAAAATATAATAAACTTTTCTCATGGCCAACAAAATATTATATGTTAAGTAATTACAGTCGAAAAGACTGCTGCCTGCTCCAACGCTTCTGTTGCTATATTTGTGCATCGTCGTCACTCAATTATTTAATTTTATATCGGAGTTCTTCAGTCGTGTCCCATACGAGTATCTGACTAATTTTGTCTAATCTTATCTTTAATTCGATCAGATTGAAGTTCCCGCTCAGTAATAATAATAGTCGGGAATAGTTAAGACACTTGTGCGGTATTCACTTTTAAACAAAGTCAATAATGCATTAATTTTCAACTAAACTTACCAATACAACAATACAATCCCATATTTCTTTAGTTTTACTGTTATCGTTTACTATTTCTTTTATTTACGTGTAATTTTCGTTCTATTTATTTCCTTTTTTTTATATGAATACCGCACAAGAGTCCCAACTGCTCCCAACCGTCTGGAGCCAGTGAGACTATGGCATTCCCATTTGGGGAATGTTGTGAGGCTGAAGGTATTGGGGAGGGGAAGGAGTGGGGAAGAGGAAGGTGGGGAAATACCTGGCTATTCAGATCTGGTCACCAAACACGGCTAAAATCCATTTCAATCAACGTTTCAATTCTGAATGGTGGTCTTTGACCAGGGCGATACTGAGAGTATCTCCCACTCTGGAACGTGCGCAAATATACTATATATTATTTTTATTTAATTAATTGCGAAACAACACAAATTAATTAAATTAAATTTACTTGCGCACGCCGGGATTTGAACCCGCGACCTTCGGATTCGTAGTCGAGAGCCTTACCCCTCGACCATGAAGGCCGTCAAATCCAATCCAATCAAGAGATAAACCAATAAAAGTCTGTTGTGGGCATGTCCGTGTGCCCGAAGAAAGCTCAATTTTACCTTACTCCTGGGGAAATTCATTAACCCTTTTAGTGCTGAACTTATTTTCACATATTTTGCATAAATTGCTAACGAATTTTTGAAAAAAAGTACCTTATTAATTAAGTGTGCACAGAATCTTAATTATTTTCCTCAAAAGTAGATGGATTTTCGTAATTCTTTCTGTTATGTGTAAGGGACATATCAAACTACTCAAATGAAGCATATATTTTACTATAACTGTATTTATTTAATTAATAAAAAAAGAAAACAAACAAGAATATTAAAAAAAATCATTGACAAAAATGTTCACCACTTTCGCTACAAATACGCATTCTTTGATTTGTAAACATTCTAATTTCATCGTCACATTATAGATAAACATTTTCACTCAAAGATTCACAAGTATTTTCAACATCACTACTTGACGAATTTGACATTTTGCAGGTAGAAATAAAAAAAACTTTTACTTAAAAAAAATACAAATATCAATGTTAAATTCACAGCAAAATAATTTTAAATGGTTATTTATAAATGTTATTAACTTATTAAAAACGTTATTATTGGCGCGCTAAGACACGTCCGTACAGGTCGATTCCTATAATCAAACTGCTCAATAGTCGGTATTCCGACGGTCCGCACTTTATCCGCATTAATAGAGTCGATCTATCGACGGTTCGCGCTCTAAGGGTTAAACATTTATAAATATCGAAATTCTTGAACAGGTCAACTTTCATTGACCTGTCTTGAAACCTAGAAGTCGAAAGGTCCCATGTAAATACGTGACACTGGTTTTCTTTCAAATCGGCGTAGAACACATTTCTTTAGATTGTCTGTTAAGTGTTTCTACCGCAATCATTTAATTGATATAGATACTTTCTACGTACCCTGTGGAGGTATATAATATTGTCGCAGGAAAGCAATATTGCTGTAACAGCCAAGGCCAAGTAAAACTACGCGGGATTGTGAGGTTTATATATCAAATAAAAAACGTAATATTGGCAAAACGAAGAGTTTTTCCAACGTCGTACAGGTCTTATTTTTTATTGTGCAGTCACGGAACCCAAATAGATCCACACAAAAAAAACCCTGTGGAATGGTTTATACAAAGCATTTTCGTGGGTAGTGGTAGTTACAGCAGAATTGATTTCCTGTGACGTTATGTACAATACAGTAAATACTTCGAAGCAAGTTCACATACCTATTCAGAAGTTCGATTATATTAGAATCTATTCTATTGATTATATTAGAATCTATTATATCGATTATGTTAGAATCTATTATATCGGTTATATTAGAATCTATTATATCGATTATAATAGAATCTGTATATCGATTATGTGAAAATCTATTATGTCGATTATATTAGAATCTATTATATCCATTAATTACAATATCGTTTGATATGTCTAACATCATGGACTCTACCAAAACCTTGTTCGGGCTTTGACTTGAATGTTCTTTCAAATGTATATTTATACCATTTCTTCATTCATGTATTATGTATACACGGTTCTCTTTCTCTAGCTATTATTTTTCTATTTTTTTTTTTGTAATTGGACAATGGTTCGTTAATATAAAAATATATAATTTATGTGTAGTTGGTGCGTACTTTTGTATTTTTGTTTTACGGTTAATACTAATAAATAACATCTATTTTTTTCTTTTTTAATGCTTACCTTCATTAGTAACTATTATAGTATGAGGATCGTCTGTTTCAACGAATGCTATAGTGAAAGTAAGAGTTAAACGAGTTGCTAAAGTTAAATTTCCCCAAAATTCGTTTTCAATCAATTTAACATCCTGTTTTACGTCACTTCTAACTTTAGCTCTTACTTTCCGAAAACCGATAGTTACTCGGCGATTTGGCAAATATTTCAATTTGAAACTCAATTTTTAAAAAAGAAAAATACTCTCAGATTCATACAAATAAATGAAAAATATTTGCACATAGGGAAATAAAAGAATAGGTTCTAGGTCCTTGGTTTGGATTTTTTCTTTCTTAAATTATCCGAACTAAGAACCACCTATGTTTCAAATATCCATTTTATGCAGTTGGCACTTTTGACAAATGTCATTTCATAATTACATTAAAAATGGCGTCAATTTTTCTTCAATATTTAAAGCAAAAAATAAAGTGCTTTATTTTGTATTTTCTCTTATGCAAATACTTTCATTTACCTTTACGATTGTAAAAGAGTTTTCCTTTAAAAACCAACTATTTAATAATAATATAGGAAATATTTACTACATTTTTTTCATTCTCTCACAATAATAAAAACTAAAAATACTGGCAGAACTTAATAATAATATTATTAAATTTGATATACATTCAATTTAAAAGAAAAAAAAAGTTGTTTGCATTTCACCAGAGATCAAATTTAATCGTCGGTGTGGTGGCATCAAAAAAATGGTACATTGTGTTTTTTCACGCAATTTGGAGGATTATTCTGCTTTTTAGACTGGTCACACTAATAACTATTACTAATTATTATTACAAAAAATTAGCGCGTGGTCCGAGTTACTTTAACTAACAGTAAAACTTTAAATTTAGCTCACGATTTAGCTATCTGTTGAAACAGGCGGTCCTAAGAAGGGCATTGGAGATTTGACCAACGTTTGAGATTATTTTTACTACTGCTCACAGTTCTACGATCCTATACCAGACTAGGGACAAAATAGACCGGTCAGTGGCGGAGTTGGCATCGCGTTTGGGTCTCACCTAGGCGTCGTGAGTTCCATTCCTCTGCTGGCTAAGTCCTCCATTACGACAAAAGCAACATCTTCCGCTTAATGTGATGATAGAAGTGGATTTTCAAAAATTGTCTGGTTATTCGTAAATAGGGAATATTTGGCGTTCTTTAAAAAAAAATTTATTCAAAACACGAAAAGCTTTAAAAATTTATAGAATGCATCATGTCCATGTCTTACCTTGTTCATCCGTTACCTGTCATTATTTAATAAGCACCGTGCACTATTCATCCAATCTGTAAGATTATTGTTTATTTTTTCGATTAACCTAACCTAACCTAACCTTGTGTGGGATCGCAGTACTGTGCTCCGCCTCTGTAGAGGGGATGGTATAGGAACTTAGTTGGTACAATTGGTTAGAACGGGTAACTTTGCCCCTGTTATCTGTATAATTTTTGTTTATTTTTTTAATGTATATGATTTTTTTAGTTTCTCATAAAACTATATAATATTAATTAAAAAAAAATTCCTAACCTCATATTTGCGACAAACTACCAAAAAACACATTATACAGGTAGGTAGATAAAAGAAGTAATAAAGGTGTAGATTTATTTCGTTGTTGCTTTTTTTCTTCAATTTAATGTTATTTTCAAACTAAATATTAAACTAAAATACAAAACTTTACAAAAAAAAACTATTTTTTTTATTTGGGTATAGCTTTACTAAATAATAATAGTTATAATCGTTCATAAATATTATATTACAATAATCTATTATGCATGTAGCTACATATTTGTTCGTGTAATTCAACTTGACATTTTTATCCACAGTGCAGTACATAAAATCCCAAAGAGGCTGTATGCAAGTGTTGTACAACCACAGAAAATACACTCTCAGATCGAAAACTTCCCGTGGCGTTTCACGATGGAATTGTCGCTCGTCCTCGGGGTGGTGCTCCGCGTTCATCCTCTCAAAGGACGACATGATCATAGAAGTTTACGATTCGCATTCCCACGAACATAAAAAAACTTTTCATTTAAACATCACATAGGTTTGCATGCAAAAACATGAACAATATACCCTTTCAAGTAGATAGATACTAGATACCGTAAAGGTGCTTTACTTTGCTTCATTTTTTAAGAATATTTTTTTTCTTGATTGTAATCAATTTTTTTTTATTAAACCTTGATGTAAAATTATACGACAGAATCAACCACTAATTTAATTTGGGTGGAGAAAATAAAATAAAATTATCAATATTTTTTTTAATATTTGGTTACTTCACCAAGTCACAAAAATCGCTCGTATTTTCAGTTACTTTTTGAAACCAGTCAAACTAATCATAAAATGAAATCTTTGAACTCTTTGATTAAAATATGGTCACCTTATATGAAAAAATGATAAATATGTAGCTAACTATAAGCTTGTAACAATTTTCAACAATACCAAAAGCATTTTTCTAAATATCCCCAAACCAAAAAAACTTTTTACAAATTGGGTAACGTTACGCAAAGTAAGATACTTTTACGGTGCCTGCTTATTTTTTGTGATGGTATGTTGGCACTATCAAGGGAATCGGTTAATGCAGTATAGCAGACCCGTACGTATATATATATATATATATATATAAAGTTGTATACATGTAAAATAAGCGAGTATGTTCCAACTCCAAGATAGTGTCTTGTGCCAATCCATTCTAATACACTTGGGAAATTTCTAGTTTATTAACATATTATTGTTAAATAAAATACACAACCGAAAAAAAATAATTTTTGTTACACACGTATATGTTTTTTTTTTTTGTAACAAATACTATTTTCTATTAGATGTTAAGTACTTAATATATTGTATTTATAAATTAAAAACACGTTGTCAATTTTTGCACGTATATAATATAAATCCAACTATAAAGTTAAATCATGTATTTTAAAATACTCATTTTTATTAATAAAAATAATATTAATGAAAGTAAATACGTAAAACGCCTCATTGTTGAAAAACACGACGCAAGCAGGTTAGGTAAGTACTCGTACATAATATAGCGAAAAAATAATATTTTCTCAATATAGTGCATACTAGCGCCATCTCTACGCAGCGTTAAAGTTAAAATCTCCCAGAGTGGATTTCAGCAACTTCGCGAACATTCACCGTCTATTTACCTTTTCAGCTATGGTCGGAACGTGCAGCTGTCAGACAGAAAAATACGCGGGCTGTCAAAGTTTATGGCATTTGTGTATAGTTTATAAAAGTTATTTTGAATACGTAGTTTATTATTTAGAATGTTCGGACGTTTTAAATAATGTAAACTTAATATTATTATGGAACTTTAAACGGTGTTTATCTGGTTTTGTGCGTGATATTTGTGTGTTCAAGTGTAAAAATGTGTGATAACCTAAAACATATTATCAATAAACAAGGAAAGTGATGCTCCGTATTGTATTGTGTTCTTCTCTATTTTTGTGTGGTTTCTACAATATTCACTATAACTATAGTGTGACTGAATAGTTTTTAATGCCTGTAAGGTGTAGAATCTTCAATAGGTAAGTGTTTTTCGTTATTTATGACAGGAATCTTATAGAAGACTTGTACTTTTTTGTTGCATAATGTTATGTAGTGATGGTTTTAAATATTATACCCACTAGGTTTTTACATGTAATGACAGTGGTTGAGAACTTATAAAAGCATAGCTTGTAAATATTTTTTTTTTACAAGTTAGTAAATATTCAGTTTTATTTATATTTCTATGATTCCTTCTTACTATTGATAAAGTGACCATGACACTACTGACATACTCTGAATTTATTGTGAATCAGACATCCTAGTCAACGGATTTCACCGACTTTTGATGATGGCAACATATTAGTGACAAACGACAAGAAAAACAATTTGACATTAATTTTGTTGTTTTGTCTAGCAAAATTAAATATTAATTTGGGTTCATTGGGTGAGGTTTGTCCAGGTCTTACCATCTGCTACGTGGTGGGGCGGATCGGGAGATGAAGGTTAAGATAGACCCCTTGACCTCTCTAGCCGGACTCTCAATTCATCGTCTTGCACCGCAGTGAGAAGGATGGATTAAATCGCCTGTCACTCTTGGACACACTGACTCCCAAATTCCTACCCACTCCTCATACCTGTTCCTTCCCAGAACTTCCTCCTATTTAAAGGCCCTCCACACATCACCTCCAAAGATGACACCGGCTCCGAGAGAAATTATTTTCCTGATGGCTTCCTGTGTGGAATTAAAAAAAAAAAGAAAATCATTGAAGAACATCCCAAATGAACCACGAAACCGAAAAAAACAACAGAAATTAAAAAGATTTCCTGGGTTCGAGTCCCAGATGCGACTGAAATCTTTTTAATTTATGTTATTTTTTCGGTTTCGTGGTTCATTTGGGATGTGTTAATATTATCTTCTTCAATGATTAAATATTACAATGAGGTTTACAAACTTCAATAAGTTATAAAAAATAAATTGAAAAAAAAAATTTCAAAAAAAACAAATGTCGAAGTGAAGAGGGATCTTTTATTGTTTGTAAAAAGAGGGCTGTTTTTTTTAAAACTTTACTTCTTACTGAAGTTTTACTTTATTACTTATTAAAGCAAGCACAAATAATATGGTTCTAAAAATGTATTAACGACGGACGAACCTACGTATATTTTTTCATAAGTTTACCCTTCACAATTATGTGTAGTACAATGAATTCCTATGGAGGGGTAGAAATGCAGTACCTGGCTCTTTTGTTCAGAAGAGAATAAGAATTTTGTAATAGGCAACGCTGCAGGGGTCCATATTTTTGCTTGAAGGAATTTAAGAGTAAACAAATCAATAGTAGAGCTGGTATTTTTTATTCCTTTTTTTTATTTCTAGACTATGTTTTTCTTCTTTTTTAGAATTGTAATTTCTCAGTTCACTAATCTTTTGACACAGTGTGCAGTCATTGCTATTGTTAAATTAAACACAAAATACAGTCGTTGCTATTATTAAATTAAACGTGTACGAATAATAATAATGTCTGAAAAATCACGGGTAACGGTAACGCATCACAACCTCAAAAATTTACTCCAAACCGTCAATAACCCCGGGCGACGCTGGGTACTTCAGCTATTAAAATTAAAAAAAAAATAGAAAAAGGGGAAATAAATCTACATTTTATAGTTATAGAGCAAATAAAATGATAAGAAAAAAGTTTTGCAATAGGATATAACAAAAAAAATAGAGAAAATAGAATTGCCATGTACTCGTATTACATCGTAAGTTCCTCTTATTGAGGTTTTTGACGGATCTTTTTTTTATTGGGGCCGATTGCTGCTTTTATTAGAGCATTTCGGGAATTGAATGGCTTGCATCGGTAGTTGGCCACTTTATGCCTCATTGTAACATAAAAACAATGAACTCCACCTGATGTAAACATTTCGTTGGCACTGCAAGACCTCGGTAACCGAAACAATTATACTTCATCCACGTTTACGTCTATATCAGTGGCGTGCATTGCTCTTTGACCAAGGGTAAAACTTTAGATTACAATTACCGATTTACTCAAGTACATCACCATGAAAAATCCTAAATGTCTTAGATTTACAAGTAAATGATTCCATTGAGATTTATCTCAGTTGTTTCTAGTTGAAAATTACGGAAGAAATCTTCCTGGCTAAGCACAGCTTTTCAGTCTTTGTGGAGTGCGCACTACTGACGTGTGGTGTTATTCATATTATTTTGTTATTTCTGATCGTTATTTCTATTCTGTTTGACACGAGACGATTGAAGTGATTCGCTTATTTGCTTATCAAATACGTAGTTTCCTAACTTGCTAAATTAAAAATTACTTACGAACACACCAATGTTCGTAACTTCTGACTGCCTACATTAAATTTTACTCTGACGAAGCTTGAGCCAAGCGAAACCGGTTGATAAATAAATTTAAATATGTTAGTTGTTAAAAAAAAATTGTTGATACTGAGAGTATCGCCATGTTCAAAGATCGCGATTCGGAATCGAAACATTGTAACGCGTTGATTGTAATGGCATTCTAAGCCGTGATTAGTAAGCAGATCTGAATAGCCAGGTTCTTCCAACCTACCTCTTTCTTATCTAATTCCCCTCCTCAGTCCCCCAACAGAACATCTGTAACCGAAACAGTTGGAACTTTTTTGCGGCAGTGATATGGAAAAAAAAAGTTCGTTTTTGCGTTTGAGGTGGCATATTATCAAATATTGATACGTGCTTCTAAAAATCTTATCCGTTTAAATATACATATTTAATCTATACTTATTCCTTTTTTTAGTTGAGTTTGTCTTATCCCAAAAAGGGAAGCCTTTATTACTGTACGGATCGAAACCCTTCTCCAAACAAAAACATAACTCCGCCGGTTCGACTACCTGGAGATGCTCCAACCACTTCCACAAGGGTTGCAAGGCGCTCGTGCTCATGTCCAAAGTTTTGAATACAGACAATCACTAACATTATTATTAATTGTTATTGTGTTTAATTCGTAAAACTCCATTTTTTTTAAAAATCTAATGTCAATCAAATTTAATAATCGTATTGTTAAGACGAACGCATTCGCTCGTGTTCCTGCGATTTCAGAATTTCATTGGCAGTCGTGTGTCTCTTTCTATCATCTATCAAGGGAGCGTGAGGCGGGGGGGAGACTCCACCCATACTGTCATAGCGACTAGCGAGGTGTTAGTTGTCGGCATGTCCGCATTACGAGTGGACGTTTGATGATGGACGCATGAAACAGAAAAACGTTTCACGCGTCTATATATTTGCATATACAGACGTGTGTCTATAGACTATAGCCTCGATTCCAAAGAGCATTTATTATTCATATTGTTTAAATTAGCTAAGCTTATATTATATTAGATTATAAGTTGAATACTAGTTTATTCTAAAAGTATTTGACTTATTCAACAACTTTCACCATTACAAAATATTCAAATTACTAACCAATCCAAATCCAATAAACGAACACTGCATTTGGAAAAAGATTTTTTTTCTTCATTTAATTGGGATTTGTACCCGCTTAGCCTTCGCTACGGGGTTACTATCAGGCAGTGGCGGCTCGTGACTTTTGAGTGAGCTAGAGTGCTAAGATTGAAGGGGAACGGCTGCGGTGCCTCTTTCATACAAAACTGAATTTTGGATTGGAGGCCAAAATACCCATCCAAACGGAATGATCTATGTTTTTTAATTAAAGGTTTAGTAAATATCTAGTACGGATGAGAAGTATTTTATTTATTTTTGTTTTAATTTTTTAAGTATGTGCCATGAAAAAAAAACAATTTTACAAACGGCTTAGAAAATTATTTGTGGGTTTATCATACCTTTTAAAAGATATATCTCATTTGCTATATAAGTATGATTACATAAATAAAAATTAAACATTAAAAAAAAAAAGTATTTTTCGGGTCGATATTTTAAATTCTGTATGGCATATTTGTGTTCCATCGTAAATTGGTCGTTTTTAATTTAATTTAAAGTCCACCATAATGCTTATTTTCATATTTTAAATATAAAATTAATTTTATATTTCATTATATTTGTTTAAGTTTGTTCCGAAATTGCTAAATTTTGAGCAAAACCAACGTCGCATTAGTATCGCTGAGGAGTTGTTGAATGACGTCAACGACGATTCAAATTTTCTCAAAAGGGTCATAACTGGTGATGAAACGTGGGTATATGGTTATGACGTCGAAACCAATGCCCAATGATCCCAATGGAATACTATATTTTTCAAAAGTAAAAAATCGAAGAACACATAAACGTGACTAACCTTTCCAATTGTCAAAAACAAACCACTAATCCAAAATGGTTGATAATGCTAACATACGATAAACATATGTGTACCAACATAACAAAAAAAATAGATAATCGAATGTACACAGCCCGCGAAAATTCAAAATTCACCCTTGCTTTTGAACAGACCTCGCATGTAGGTTACCGACATACCGACATATGCGCCCTTGGGGTGATTTTACCGACTTTGATT
>JAHDVE020006919.1:0-69802 GCA_022606495.2 Halesus radiatus | reverse complement strand
AAATTATTGCAATCATTTGTCTGAAGCAAAGCATTCCAGTTATAATTTCTAATTGAAAAATCTATTCGTTTTTGAGATAAAATTGAGACTTTCCGCCCTTTATTTGTAGGCCGTTTATTAGTTTTATAGTACGGAATGTTCACAGCTGTTGCAAAGTGGTCTGCAATGATGAAGTCACAAACACATGCGTAGAGTATATCAGTTTCTTTGTGTTTGCTATTATATCTAACAAAAATATGATCCAAACATGTTCGTGTCATTTTACTATTTGCTATAGCTTCCCTTGTAACGTCGTTTATACATTTTGTAAAATAGTTATTTGAAAGAGCATTTTCATAGTGAATAATCATAGGATCTATATAATTTAACAAATCAATATTTATGTCACCAAATATTAGCATATTTTCATTAGGGTTTGAACATTTTGTTAATATTGATGAAAGTTCATTGATAAATGATTGTTTACTAAGATTTGGTGGTCTATATATTGCTAGTACATTGAGTATAGAATTATTTGGTAATGTTATTATACAGGAAATATTCTAGAACAACTTTGTTTCAAGTAAATTTTGGGTGAAAGGTAAAGTATCCCGAATATACAAGGTTATACCCCCTCCAGATTTGGATGTGCGACAGTAACTAATGCTACTGTAACCGGGAATTTCGAAAAGACAAATATGTTCCCTTTTTATTGAAGTTTCACATAGCATTAGGATATCTATATTATTCCAACAATTTTGGAGGTTAGCATGTAAAACATCCCAGTATTTAGATATGGATCGAATGTTTAGTTGAACACAAGTAAAATTACCTATATTATGGCCAATTTTATGTTCTTCCGTCCACTGTTTCAAGTCATTAGTCCTCGTGTAGATAACATCACCGTCGTCATCAATGTATTTATACGCCATAATCGATGGTGGCAAAGTCCTTGGAAAGAGCAGCCTTATAAGCTGGGCAGGTGTCCTTGTCTCCAGTCGAATGTCCAGCGGGCTTGCCAAACCTGGTATAGGTGGCACATACTGGCTTGGCGGCAGCTTTTGGGCAATCTGTCCTGGCATCACCTTCACCTGCACAATGTCCACATCTTTGCTGGTCCTTGCAGAACTTGAAGGAATGTCCGATCATTTGGCACTTGGAACACACTGTAAGCCCAATAAAGTCACGAACGCGGCACACATTCCAGTCAACAAAGACCTTTCCTTGCTTCACCAGCACGTGACGTAGATGGGCAGGTACCTCGTAGACCCGGTGGCATGTCGATCCTGTCCGAGCACCAGCTAGATGACTTAGCTTGCACGTTTTCACTGTGGGTTCTAAATCTGCGTTTTCCTGGATTCCCGTTAAGGCACTCCTGAGAAAACACTCATCTGTAAGGTCCCGAGGAACATTAAAAAAGATCACTCGTGGATGTCGTTTAGTGGGTAGTCGGGCACTTAGAGTAGCCGAGTTTGCTAGACATGGGGTTTTGAGTATTTTTCCTGGTCTTCCCGAGTAGCGGTTTGGATAACTACGCCTTTGTTACGGATGTTCCTTATAACCGTAACGCGGATTCCATGCTCAGATGGTCGTAAGACGTCCTTCAGGAGCTGCTTCGTTTCGTCGCTATCCTTAGCCGAAGCCAGTTTCGGAAAGATGCATATAGCAGGCTTAGGGGTCCCAACACTAAGTCCTGTACGGGTGATTGGAGGTCTTGGCGTATTCTGAGGACCATTTTTGACCATGTCGGCAAACGATAGGCTTGCCTCCGTGGCATCAGCCACTCGATGCATCACTGGTCCCAGATCAGACTCTAGCTGCTGAATTTTGTCCAACAACTGCTTAATATGATTGTCTGCCATCGCTTTTTCGGCCTGCAAGACCTTGATGTTTGCAAGGGCTGAGTTTAGATCTCCTCTGAGTTCTTCCTTTTCAAGCAACAGCTGGGCCACTGATCCTAGAACACTCGTTACATTTCGGGACACCTTGAGCTGTTGTTCTTTTGATACCTTTGACGGTTTTTCCGCCAATGTATCCTATAAGGCCTTCAGGAAAAAATTGTGTCCCAGAGAGTATTTTTTGTCCTGATGGATTACCGCGATGAGGGTCAATATCCATCTCTGTCTCCTGGGCATCAGAATCTGATTCGTCCGAGTGAGAGGTATAGGGAGAAGCAATAGTGGGGCTGTCATTGTTTCGTGAATTCTTTTTTTTCCCCATATTCACATGAGAGTGAAAACTTTTTTTTGTTCGTAATCCGAGAATTTATTTGTAAACAGGTGGTTTCACAATTTCACAGAAAATAAGCGGTGATTGGTTAAAGAGAGATCACTACACCAATAGGAGCACTGAAAAGTGAGCTCATAAACAAGGTAGCCAATCAGCGCCCTCTACCTCTGCAAACACTTTTTCACTGTCTGATAATTAAATAAAACGAAAAGTTTATTAAGACAAAAAACAGTTCAGAAATGCGAAAAAAACACGAGAGAGTAACACCACAGATCAAATCGCGGTCGATTTTTACAGCAATAATATTCTTTCTCACGGCTGATAAGTTAAAACAATGAATCTTTCAATTATAATCGATAGCTTGACAGAGCGTCACGAGTACGTAGTATTGTTGCGATTCGAATGATATATATATAATAATATATATATAAATAAATAAAATGATGTGACTTAAAACAAAAACATTTTTCATTTAAATTATAATGTCAAGCCACAAAGTGATTGCTTCCTTCCATAAATTAATTTTTGTTATCTAAAGAATGTGCTTTTGTTGAAAACATTTGATATTATTGATACAGATTCATCAGAATGAATTCAAATGCGAGCCTCGGACTAACCCCCCTTTTAAAGTGTAATATCTTCTTAACCTAAACCTAACCTTACCTAATCCAACAACGAATTAAACCAAAACACTTAAGATTTACATCGTATTGTTTGTACCCAATATACGACAGATTGGCAGTACATGCACTTTGACTTACGTCATCAATTTTTTTATCGGTACTGATAAAATTGCATATAATAATCAATTTCTGTCGTGCGTTTCAAAAACATAAAATTTCGATTGTTATGCACTTATTTCCCGTTTTTAATGGCCGTACATAAATACCATTTTCATGTTATATTACCGCCTATGGCTCATAAACTCTTGAACTGTATATTATTAATACCTGACATCCTGGCTGAAATAGGATTGCATTTTATGTCCTTGATAATTTTACGCGAAGCCGCCAACACAGGATTCTGTTTCTTCCCAGGTGCAGAACTAACTTAACAACGGTGATGCCCCTGGGAAGACTTGCTACGTTAATTATGTTAACTATATTTTTTGTGATTTTTTATCGCTTTTGAAATGCATCAGTGTACGAGTATATAACTGTTCTTGCAACATATATAAATATTGTTCAGACAAACTATGTAGCTCATTTTTATAAATGGTTGTGACTGTCTGCAATGATATACGAGTACTACTTGTAATACTCGATTGTCCCAGTCCAGAATTAATACCGGGGACCTGCGCGAGAATTCAGAAAGCATACAAGGCCATGAAAGTTGACTTCATGTCGCGCGTAAAAACCGTTGGTTACCAACTCATTTATTTTTAATTTAACTATTCACGATAAAAATAAACAACAAAAATTGTCCATGTTGCCTGTTTATCTATATATGGCAATCAATTGTTATCTTTCTTTTTAAATTTACATAGAATATAATGTGATAGAAGTGCGTTGTCGCAACACGCGGGCGGTTGTTTGTTCTGACTACTTTTCATATTATTAAAATTAAATATTAAATATTTGTTGTATAAATGTCTTTTTTATTTTGTTTTTTATCCGCCCTCAGCCAAATATCATGCCGACTATATTCAAGATTCAAAACTTGAACGGATAATCTAGTCTTCGAAAAAAATGGTTATCTGAAGCCGGAACAGCTGTCACGCGTAGTATTGAATATAATATCTCTCAAGACTAATTGTAAAATTTGAAATCTAAATGGAATTTCAAAAAGCTTTGAGTTTCCAGTTTCTATGACCTCTGCGAACTGAACCACAACAATAGGCACTTCATAAAATTGCATAATTATTCATTTATGTGCATTACGATGTACTTGGTGCATGTACAATGTAATGTGGGCCGTCAGTGTATGGTTAATCTTTTTTTGAGATATCATTCTCTCACGGGTCTTAAAAGTTGCACATAAATTGCACAATGATTATCTCCATACCGATCCCCATATGGAAACCATATCGGGATCCGTATAAAAAATCTTTGCTTTAGGTACACAATCATTATTTTCATATCTACGATAGCATGCAGATTTGAAAATATAATTGCAATAATGTTTTGGGACGGTACTTTATCGTCAAAAAATGGCAACACCTTTAACATAACCATAGATCATATTTATGGAAGTATCTGTCACAGAATATTAAAAAATATATTCCTTAAATTCAAAATACCGAACAGAAACACGCGTTCACAAGCAGTAATAAAAACACGCAACATTTCTACAAAATACATAAAGTAATAGTTACGTAAAACAATGACAGCTGTCCCCGTCTAATATTAATATTGCCTGTTAAACTGGACATAAATCGGTATCAAACATAGAACGAGTCCTATTTTCCATACCGAATCCATATGGAAAGACGAACTTTGTGGATCTGTACGAAAAAAGCACCATGTGAAAGCCGCTTAGGTTATTTTTTCTTTACTTTTTGTGGGATAGATCTCATTTTAAAATATTGATATTCTTTCTTGGACAGGTAACAAATTTCATTGGCCGGTCTGTGGCTAAAGAGTCAACAGGTGTTACGAAATTTGACGACATCAGTTTTATTTCAATCACATTTCTGCGAACTTTCTGATCTGTGATTATGATTATTTTTCCCTCTCATTAAAAGCTTTAAAATGTTTACTAATTTCAACTTATTTCTGTCTTGAAATGTTATGTTGATTTATACCGTTTATATCGTAATGTATAGCGGCACTACGGACGACGAGACCTTTGTTCCCATAAATGAAGACAATGACGACGGAAGTGACATTATTGTACATCGCAATAAAGGATTTGGAATAGAAAGTGAATCTTATTGTTTTGTACTTTTAAATATTTTTTGTAGTTGTAAGTGTGTAGTTTTTTTTATTAGAACTATAATATTCGTAAAATTTCATTATTTACTTGTATATTTTAAAAAAAAATCATTAAAATTGATTGATATTTGTCCCAAGTTTCTGCATTTTCATTGAATACCATTTTTTTATTTATTTAAAAACACAGAATATCTGTAGAAATTTATATGCATACTTGCAAAATAAGCATAGCACTAAATTTATTATCTTATTTTGTTATAAAAAAAATAAGATAATAAAACATTATTATTATTCTATTGGACTCCCTATGAGAAAGGCCACCAACCGCCACTGGTTGTTTCCAAATTAGTTTTATCGTTATTTTATGACCTTTTTATGTCCTGGATAATTAACTAAAAGTGAAGAAAAACAATTTTCAGTTTATTGGAATAAATTATTGAAGCTTATAAACTCATTGTAATATTTAATCACCGAAGAAGATACTATTAACAAATATCAATGAAATATGAAACAGAAAAGACACAGAGAATAAAAGGGTAACGGTCGAAACTGGGAGTTGAACTCCAGATTAATTATTTGTCTCAATAGCTCAATTTGAGAGTGTTGTCCCGGTAAGATAGAGGATCCGGTTTTGATTCCATTTCCTGTTGCGACGGTTACTTTTTTTTATTTTGCGTGTCTTTTTCTGTATCATATATAATTTGTTAATATTATCTTCTTCGATGGGACATTTGGACGTTGAAACCTAATCAAATATATGGAAATCACCCCTAGACTTTTAAATTATATTAAAAATAATCTTTTTAGAAACTCTCGAAAGCTTGCGCTACTTTTCCTAAGTAAATAAAACATTTTCAACTCGGAACGTCATTTAAACTATGAGCTAAGGTGCTTTGAAATATCCATTTAACTGTCACAAATTAAGACAATATCTATTAGGTTTGGTTATTTCAAACTTTCCTCTCATTTGATGAACATCAATCGATCAACAGCGCCATTTTTATTTTTCGGCATTTGAAAGATCCCCGTTAAACGCCGATTCTCGGTGCCTTTCAGCTTTTGAACAAATTTTTGAACAGCTGTCGAGCACAACGGTATAACTTGCGGCACATTCCAGAATGGTAAATATTCTAAGTATCGCCCTGATGAAAGACCGCTTTTCAAAATCGAAACGTTCTTTAAAATTGCTTTTGCCGTGTTTGGCGACCGGATCCCCACCTTTCTTCTTCTCCTCCCCATCCCTTATACCCTTCAACCTAAAAATATACCCCAATTGAAGATGCCATAGTCTCACTGGCTCCGGTTAGCAAGGAGCAGTTGGGACTTATGTAAGACCGTTTCAATCAAAATTTCAGGCTAAGCCTTGCAGTAATAATTATGTATGAAAGGAAAATCCATAAAATAGTACTTCAAATAATTTATGTGATAAATTGCCCGACATTGCTCGTTGCAATGCCGTTAAACCTCCGCATTCAGAATTTCTGTGTACATATAACGAACAGTTTTATGCACTAAAATATATATATATATATATATTATTCGAAAAATCGCAAAGTATGCTCCGAAAAATATAAATAACACGTGTTATTTAACATGTATAGGTATGAAAAATTCACAGCGTTTCTTTAAATGCTACTAAAGTCAGTAGTCTTGTGATTTTTTGCTCTATTATGAATATGTTGTTTTTTATTTATTTTTTAAATTAACGACCGCCCTAATACTTATTTATATTAGCCCGCTCCCTCTCTCCTCCATTTCAACATATCTCGTTTTCATACAATGTTCAGTTTCCGCTCGTTGGGGAATGCCGAGTCGAGGAACAGCTGCGTGGCCTGTTTCATACAAAACTTAATTTTGGATTGGAGGCCAAAATACTCACCTAAACCTAATGATTTTTTTTTCATCAAAAGGTATAGTAAATATCTAGTACGGATTAGAAGTATGTTATTTATTTTTGTTTTACATTATGACCATTAAAGGAATTGATTTTTCGCGATTTTAGAGGCACCTTTAACAATTATTTGGGGGCTAACGGTGATGTAAAAATAAAGTTTTCCCCCGTCTACTTTGGAAATATAACGAAATATAAAATGAAATTTAAAAAAAAAATTAATATAAAATAAATAAAAAAAAAATAATATGAAGTGGACTTTAAATAAAATTAAAAACGACCAATTTACTTTGGAACACAAGTTTGTTTGCCGTGCATTATTTAAAATGTCGACCCGATAAAACCTTTGTTTTTTAAAAGATGCCTCTACAATTATGAAAATTGATTTATTTTTCATGGCATGTACTTCATAATTTAAAACAAAAATAAATAAAAATACTTCTCATCAGTACTAGGGCATGAACCTAAACCTTTATTTTTTTTTAAAAATGTATCATTTAGTTTGGATGTGTATTTTGGCCTCAAATCCAAAATGAAGTTATGAATAAAACAGGCAGCGCAGCCGTTCCTCTTCACAGAGGGCCGTCTGTATCTATACATTTAATTCTGGGATCACTTGCAAAAGTTTCAGTGCGTTTTCTTTCTCTTTTGTTTAATGTTTATTAGACATGTTCGAATAATTTACAACTTAAGGACTTGGCCGCAGTTTAATATGTGGAAATACGTGGAAATACGTGGACACTGCATTTGTTTTGCTTTGTGGTAAATTAGAGTACGCCTACAGCGTGTTTATTATTATATTAATTTGTCGTATACGAGTACACTGCATATGGTACTGCCGCCGAGAGCTCCCTTCTAACTTCTATTTCTGTCTAATGCGGTGTCTATGAGAAAGAAGGAGATGCTGCAGTGGAGCTATCAACGGTACGCCTATATTTGCACCCTTGCACATTTTCCTATCTCTTTGTGGTTTATCGGAGGATGATTCGGAACAAACGCATCTATTTTATCTATTAGTTTTAGTACTAGTTTCGCCACACGTCACTGAATAAAGCTAAAAATGTATTTTGTCTCTATATAATATTAAGGCAGTATAACCAGCGGGCGGGAATTCTTATTTCATCATTTAGTTGAAAACGTGTGTTGATATGGATAATGTTAATTAATTGGCTTGGGTAGAGGGAAGTCTGAAAAATTATTAAATATATTCATATCTATTATTCTTAATACGCTTAGTAGATAGATCAAATAAAAACAATAATTACCAATACTTATTACACCGCGCATAGCTGGGGTGTTTGGTTTCTTAGAACGGGCAATCTGCCTAGCTGGGAGCTAATATCGACTTGACAAGACATAATAGCACGTGTACACATTTTAATTATCTCGAGTTGTTTAAATATTCTCATTTTTTTTAGTTATTTTATAATATTATGTGCTTCCTATTGCGTTATTTGCTGTATAAATGTATACCTACTTAAGGTAATGGTAATAAATAAATAAATATTTTCTTCAATAGATGTGTAGTTATTTTGTGGCGTCATTATTGACAAATTAATAAAAAAGTACTTTATTTACACCACTGTTTTTAATATATAAACACCAACTTGTGTTTATAAGCTTAAGCTTTCCTCATCAGTGTACTGTGTAACAGTGGTCTAAACAAAGTACTTACTTAATTTTTTTTTGTTTTTTTGAAATATGGAACAAACGATATGACCGTCTTGTATTTTTTTTTAATAATTTTACTTATTAATTTAAAGCTCCCCAGGTCATGATCGAAATCAACTTTAATTAATTAATTACAATATCCTTTATGATTATTTTTGTTTATCATAATCTTATTTGTCATTCTAATGCATATTTCGATGGAAATAATCAACCTAGAAAACTGCTGTATAAATTTCAGAGTTATGTTATGAGTTATAAATGTTAAACGTCAGAGCTCACCGTTCCGGAGTTTTAGTTTTTTTTATATGAATACCGCACAAGAGTCCCAACTGCTCCCGAACGTCTGGAGCCAGTGAGACTATGGCATCCCCAATTGGGGAGGGGAAGGGGAAGGCGGGGAAATGGGTGCTTTATTTGGAGAAAGATTTAATGGGTGCTTTTAAATTTTTAACTTTTTAAGGCTTTAACCTTCCCCTTTCTTTATAAGCCCAAAGCCTTGAGCTTGACGTGACTTTCGCAGTGTGTTCGTGACTAGATTTATTTTTCATCGCAATCCAAAGTGTGATTTTACGTGGTGTGTGTGACTTCTAAAATGTAACCCCGCAAACAACATAACGGCAAAAGTAGAAATTATGTTTACCGCGACTGCGCAAAACTTTAAAAATAAATATCTAATGCATGCATTTTCTATTTTCATACGATCTCTATTAAATTTATACACAATATGTAAACTCTCTGCTATTTTGCAGGGTATACATTATTTACCTACGATTTTGTGTAATATACTACTACTGATCCATCGTGGGTTGACTTCTTTTACATCAACTTGCTAGTCATAATGTTTTATTCCCTTGATACCAGTGGCGTGCATTGCTCAATTACCGAAGGTAGGCTGTATGTAGATTTTCAAGTTCAGGTATGAATTGTGCATTCATATTTGAAAATGGCCATTTTATTATATTATTCTGATTGTTACGACCAACTGAATTAATGCGCGTATAGGTTCTTGCATATTTATTAGAATTTGGTTGCATTTTTTTTCGGTTCGTTGTCTTTCCTACGGTAGGCACAGCTTTTCAATCTTTATGAACTTCACGCCGCTGCTCAATTCTCCTTGCCTTAATATCTGGCAATAAAGGTTGTCTCGTACAACGGAATATCGTGTTATTTATAAATATACCTTTTTTTTATTTATTTGGGGGACTAAAATAGTACTACTAGTTTACCTAAAAATTATATTAAAAAAATAAGTTGTGTAAATTTGACCATTAACAGGTTTCCACTTGGGTATTATATATGAGTGAATCTAGTGATTTTCGAAGAAATCAAAATAAAATTTAAAAAAAATATCACGCGTAAAGAGCATGCTGATGACAGAACGTTTAGAATTTTTGGAAAATACTGAATAATAAGATTTAGAACTCAGGCGATATGTGGGAATGCTGTTCTTATTCTACCGGTATTTTAATGGAAGATGCTCTGAGGAACTATCGCCATCGATCCCCTTGGAACTGATGCATAGTCGGGAAACACGCCCAACATTTGTACACGGTTAACATCTGTCACATGAGAACGGTTCGCTTCTACGCCTCGTTCGAGTGTTCAACAGGTGGCTGTGGAATAATTTTCCGGTCCCTTTGTTTCCACCCTTTTACAACATGGGTCTCTTCAAGATCCAGGTTCACTCCTCTCTTTCTCCAAAAAGAACCCCCACACAGCATCCGCACAAAGATGACAGACCCCGAGGGAAATTATTTCCCTCTGTGGAGTTAATCTAAAAAGAAAAACATTTGAAAAATATATGGTTTTACTGCACATACATCTCAAGAAGCGAAATGCGAAATAAACAACACCATAACGTTGAAATACCTATATCAAAAGCGAAAACCAATCAACGATACGTAAATTTCCAGTAATATAAAAAAAACGAAATAAATAAAAGACGGGCGTTTATTAGCTGTGAACAAATACTACAGGTAGAAAATCAACATTGACAATGATTCAATTGATTATGCAGCGAGTAAATATTAAATAATCATCACCCACTATCCGGTATATATATCTATAGAAGTACATTTCATGTAGAGAGATGGTGACGGTGGTGTGACGCATGGAATTGATATGATGCAGCCAGCCCGGATATCCAACGATTCGACTCGATTCACTTCACACGATTTTACTAAAGATGCGTCAAAGTGCAAAGATCGATTTCAAACTTTCCGTCAATCTTATTCTGTTCTAATTTTGGATCTTCTCCAATAAATATAGATATGTATATAAATTTATATGTGTCGACGGGGACGCCACTGCGGGGAAGATATTGCCCAAAATAATAATAGTTGTTGAAGAAAATAATATTAACATAACCTAAAATGAAACATGAAACCGGAAAAAACAACAGAAAATAAAAATTTCAATCGCATCTGCTGGAACTCAGAACCTCTCGTTTCTTGTGTTTGCGAAGAACTTTGTAATCATCATAAAGATAGTTGCCATTAATAGGGGATTAAAAATGGAGAATAGTATTGGCAAGTCTTCAATTTGAGGTATGATATCGATGAAGATGACATAAATTGAACTGGTCTCATTAGCTAAGTTGGTAAAGCGGTTGCCCCTTATAGGCAGAGGTCCTGGGTTCGAGTCCCAGATGCAACTGAAATCTTTTTATTTTCTCTTGTTTTTTTCGGTTTCATGTTTCATTTAGGTTATGTTAATATTATTTTCTTCAATGATTAAATATTACAATGAGGTTTTTAAATCTCAATAAAAATAATTAATAATTAAACATTTAATAATAGTTGGTTCGCTGGCTCTCTCCAGAAAGTTGTGTCTATATGGATAATAGAATTGCCCTAATTTGAATTGCTGGACTCGCCCGTTAGTACCGACCTAAATTTCCTTCTTCGCATCTCTGGTATTTAGGTCAAACTCTAGATACATTTTAACTTCCACTGGGATGACGTCATAATAATCCCTTTTAGTTGCGTGACGTCACATGCATGCACATCAGTTGTTATTCCAACTGTCGTAGCTAGTGGCGTGGGTTCCGATGACGTCAGAACCCATCAGGTCAAATATAGAGCGTTTAGACATTTTGGTGATTTTTTAGTAATTTTTGAACTCAACTAATAAGAATATATTATTTTAGAATCGATGATAAATTATTATCTGTAATATAAATACAGATTAACACACTTATCTCTGCAGGTGGTCAAAAGTGGAACTAACGAAATAATGGTATTTTTGGAAATTATATGGCGACGCTAACCAATTGTATCCATTTATCCCTGCCTATTTTTTTGTGTCAATCGATTTCCTTAAAAAGTATTACAGAGCTAAATCCGGCCTGCCAGCTAATAATGAATTTTTCATTTTCCACCCTTAAAAAAACAAAACAATAATATTATTACGCACTATAAGAAAACGGTCGATAGTACATTGACAGCAACATCTTTAAAATTGTATTTTACAACAAAACAGGCAGTATCCAACTCTTTGTAAAAAAAGGCAGGTAGTATTTAACTCATCGTGAAACAAAACAGGCAGTGCCCAACTCTTTGTAGAACAAACAGGCAATATCCAACTTTTTATGAAACAAAATACGCAATGCCCAACTCTTTTTGGACCAAACAGGCAATGTCCAACTCTTTGTGAAACAAAACAGCAAAGTAAGAAATCAAAAGTGTTCATTGAAAATATGTTTTTTTTAAACAAACGATGATTCTATTTTTCCTCAATTAGCTAATAATAAGAAACTCTATTTCTTTTTTTTTTTCAATATAAATAATGACATTCTGACTTAAATACCAGTATATATTTATATATTTTTTCCTTAAGTTAGTTTTCAAAGTTAAAATAATTTTCAAAGTTTAAATTTTTTTAGGCTTGCCAAAACGCTCCAAATCTATGACTGGTCGGTTTTGAGGTTAGAGTGATATTCAAATGTCAAATCACGGATGAGCCTTACATAATTTTATATTATATACCCGTAACTAAACATAAGTAATAAATTATACCCTTTTAGAAACTTTAACATAAAAAAAATAATGATAGTATTATAATATCCGTATTGACAATCGGTTTGCCCGTGAATATTCTTATTTCTTTTATCAATATTAGTTTTAGTATTGAACAACTATAAATTATATGGCTTAAAGTCACCCAAATTGAGTTTAAATTTCGCCAAAAGTAAAAAAAAAATACAAAACAAAATCGGTAAATAGTAATTTCCATGCAAATCCAAAACCAGAATACTCAGGACGGGACCCGTAAAATTTTCACTGGTGCTCTTTTTTGATAAACAGAAATATTTTATTTGCTTTTATTATGTAGTATTTTTTATTAAATTCTGTTTAAGTTTATTATATTTATCATGTTACACTGTTAATAATAAGTATGTTACAATATTTATCGAAGGAAGCAATCACTTTGTGGCTTGCCATTATAATTTACATATAAATACGGTTTAATTGTGTACATTCCTGAAGCAGGTTGAGTCCAACCGAAACCGGTCGAATGCAGAAATATATATAAATAAAATAAAGTGGCTTAAAACAAAAACATTTATCATTTAAATTATATTAAAATAGTTTCTTATATTCACAGTCCTCCGGGGGATTCCTGCTCCGAGGCGGACTGTAGGTTGTTGTGTTGGTTTTACTTACGTTACATAAAATTACATAAAATAACTGATACTTACGTTATATAAAATTATTAACAATGTGAAATTACCAAGGTTTTCTCGAGTTAGTTCTTTCGATCTGGCCGTTAAAAAGTTAAGCCCATCTCTAATCCAAGCTATTAATCACAAAAAAATAAAATGCATCTCTGCTCCCTGACATAAATATACTTTATCGATTTCAATTACTCAATTGCTAATAATTAATATTCGCTAAAACCTCTAGAAGCTATTGCTACTTTCATTTGAAAGAATATTAGGTCTCTAAGGGCGTGTTTCACTTAAAATGACAAATCATGTACTGTGTAAAAAAATACAACATTTAAAATTTAATCAATTAAAAACATACCTTACATTATAAAAGGTAGGGTGCGTAAGTCGATATTAAACACAAAAATCTCATTTAAAAATATAAACATGGCTACCACCCGAACGAGTAGCTAAAATCCAATGAAAAAATTGTAATGCCAGCAATTAGAAAACAAAAACCGCCAATTTTATTCGCTCTAAATAGTGTTAGAAAAAATACTGAAATCTACGTATTTTCAAATATAAGCAAGGTACGAAAGGGTTAAGTCTTATAATCTGAATTAACCTTCGAGAAAATATTCCCCCTCTTTCGCACAAGGTGAATCCGAGGTCACAGAACCGGAGCATTATTGATGTAATCCCATTTCGGGAGCCCCTACAAGTTCCCAGAAACCAATTTAAAACTCAAACCGGTTTCGCTTAATGACTACTTCAATTCAGACTGATAGATACATAAACAGATATTCACATAAAACCTACATGACGGTGTTCACCCTTCCTTGCACAAAGGTGAATCAGAGGTCATATTGTCACAGTGCCGGGACATTATCGACATAACCCCATTTCGGTAGTTTACTACAAGTTTCCAGAATGGTCTGATTGTGATGACCACTTTATTATCTGGGTTTGTATGCTGAGAAATCAAACTCTTATGTTTCTAGGTCGGGTATAATTATCACAAAATTATCAAAGTTGCAAGGTACGAAGAAGGATGAGCCAACCTGTCAAGACCAACTCCACACACCGATTTTCTTTCATTTACCCGCATGCAGGACCAATCATATGATAAATTCTCCAATTCCCCGTATTTGTGCACAATATAACACGATTTAACAACGTCGACATTCTTTCAAAATTATCGAACCGAAGTAATGCGTACGTAAGTATAAAATGTATCGAGAGCATTTCCTGTCCCCATCCTATCTTTCTCTTCCTATTCCCCCCCTTTTTTTTAAATTTGATGTACAGCGCCCTTGAGGTGATTTTTCACAAAAACGGCGCTATACAAATCATCCAACTATTATTATTATTATTATTACATCAAATTTAATAATGTTATTATTAAGTTCTGCGAGTATTTTTAGTTTTTTTATTATTGTGACAGATGTTTCGGCGTTTAAGGCCATTTTTAAACTGTCTGAAAATGGCCTCAAACGCCGAAACAGCTGTCACAATAATAAAAAAAAACAAAAAATACTTGCAGAACTTAATAAACATTACTAAATTTGATTTACATTAAATTTAAAAAAATAAAAATGAGCTCTACGAATAAAACACAAAAACAATTAATAATTTTTAACTATTCCCGCTTCCCTCTTATTTTGTTTATTTTCTTCTCTTATTAGCTTCATCAATAAAACACCTGTATATAACCACTATTAGCACAAGAAACTTTGTTGACTTACCTTTTGTTAAACTATCTTTGTATATACATTTGTATTAAAAGCTATCTGTTTCTTATAAATATTTTTTTCATATACGAGTATACGCCCATAAGTCATGCTGTCTCTTTCATACTCGATTGTCCTTATCATGCACTCGGACATAAGGACTGTTTCAATTATCATTAAATTCATTTCCAGATCTTTCCACAGGCACTGAGAGTGCATTGACGCCTTGATTTCCATTTAGTCCATTTGTATGAATCGGCCGCCGTAATAACATATTGCCGCAGTCCGCAATATATTTCGACATGATTTTCATTTCACATTTTATCGGCACTACACACTACTAGCAAAAAAAAAATTCGAAATCTAAAATGTAATCAAAATCACGCAACAAATTTCTGCTTTATATTTATGATTTGACTGTGTAGTGATTGTGGTTTACTGAAAGTTCATAAATAATAATAATAATATTTAGGGGCAAGTCCTTAGAGTAGGTATATTATTACTCTAAGGGCAAGTCGTGTTCCTCTGTACCAGTGATTCCCAACATGTGCTATATCGCCCGCCGGTGGACGATTTAAATAGAGTTAAAACTGCTTGGGGGCGATTTTATACGATTTTGGGCGATTTATTGTATTATACTTGCACTTACTGTAGATGATTCAGCGCTTTTTGTTAAGAACTACGTTTGTTATGTACCTACCCATCAAACCCTAATTGTCTGCCTACTTCTCCAATTCATCTAGCTATTGTTTACCTTAATCCTTTGACCAGACAATCTCAGCCAGTACCGTTTTGTTATAGTAACTATTAAAATAAGTATCCCATCTTAAAATTATTAATACCCTAATAAAACTATTCCCAAGGTAAAACCCAAAGTCACCTACTAGGTCGCTAATTTCTGGTGCAGTGACACTGAAGTCAGAATAAACAGACTAGCCTTAACGTACCCCTTCGACAGCTGGAGGCAAAGGTCACGTGACACCAATTTTGGCACCAGCCTAGTCCACTGCCGTCCGTGTTTGTTTCATGTGATTTTGACTGTGGTAAGCAAATTATAAAACATTTATAAAAGAGTCGAATTAAATATTCGGTTTTTGTAAACAAGCCGAATCTCTTTACTTATTTGCTGTTTTACTTAAATTGGCGGCACGCCTAGCTCGCCCCCCTTATTTTTGTTTCTTTCCCTCGCGTGTTAGGGCATCTCTATGTATCATTTGCTCTGTGTCCAGTGATATTATGAAAATCCTTTAGATCTAGGGACAAATATATACGTATAATATGGAAAAAAAACAACATAGCATTATTTTTATAAGAAGAATTTTTTTTCTCACTTTTCAATCTCCGATTGAACCCCTACGAACCGCAACTATATATTACACATTGTTTTCGTAAAAAGCCGCTTCTCCAGCGACTGTTTTTTGAAAACATTTACGCAAAAAAAAAACAAAACAAAGTGGCGTTACCGTACACATTTGTGTGTGCATATATATATAATGTTTTTGCCTTCCGTCACCGATGGAAAACATTCCCACGAGGGTGAAGGAGGGAAGGGTTTTTTTCTTCTTTTTTTTTAATAATCGTTGCACGGTGCGTGTCTATCTGTGTCCCGTCAGATGATTAAGTCAGTTACAGCATAATGACTATAATATTAAACTGTCGTTTTCACAAAATATTTCTTATTAATTTTATATTCATTGTCATTTATATTGTTTTTTAATCTATTTAAACAATAAACAAAACAATTATATTTTATTCCAACCTATAAAAATATGTAGTATATTCAGAATATTATTCTAGAACTCATCTTGTCGTCTACGCAAAATGTTTTATTTTTAACCAAAATAAAACATTTTAGCAGGAGACGGAATGTGAATGTGAATGAAAACAAAGGTTTTTGTGGAATATTTCGAAAAATGTTCGCAGGAAACGCGGCTTAACCCCTCTTTCAAATATCATAACTTTAGACTTGTTTACATTCATCATGAAGTCATTCTACACACACGGAGGTGCAGATGAAGTATGCAGGTACTTGGATCTCGTGATCTTTCAATTGACGTATCCCCGCTATATACACTACAGTAATGTGAAATGAAGCACGAAGCTCTGTAATAGATGGGGTATGGTGCTATAATGCAGTGGGCACTGAGCAGTGTGAGCACGGTCATACACTGTACATGACCACATCTGATGATCCGGTACAATGGCAATGGCAGTCATCTCAATTAGCGGTCGCCGGGAATGAGCTACTTACCCGTATTTTTAAATGGCTTAATTTTTATGAATATTCGGAAAGAATGCACAGCACCCAAAAATACACCCCTTGCAGGTTGCTCACTCAAGAAATACTACGAATTATTTATCTGTCAATTCTATACGGGTAATTGGGAATATTTATAAAGTTTCAAAAGACAATGATCCTCAAAATGTAATCTTTAAAATTTTATATCAAATACGTAAATACTGGAATATTAGGTAAAACGTTAAAAGTTTCGTTCGCTTTTTTTCACTCTGCACCTATTTTTAGATATTTTGGGATGTATTTCGTAGAATTTAACGATTGCGTTTTGAGGAATTTTGTCTTTTTAATTTTTTAAATTTATTTTTTAATTTTATTTATTTATTGACGGACCATTGTCCAATTACAAAAAATACACAACACGAAATGAAATGAACAAGAGCAATATAAAAAAAACACACACACATACACAATACATTAATGAAACAATGACAAAAATATACATCTGATAAAACATTCAAGTAAAAGTCTGAACAAGGTTTTGGTATGGTTCCATGATTTTAGAAATTCTAAAATATTATCTTTCAGGTTTATTTTCGTAAAGCCTGACAAAAATCATTTAGATTGGTGCCAAAAATTTGAACGCCCTGGCTTGAGTTAACAAGTCTCAACATTCTGGAGAGTGGAGAATGGTACCCATAATTAGTAGTGTTGATTGAGGAAAAGCAATTCATTGTTTTTTGAGTTTACGGCAAGGCATATTAAACACGATGAGTTGTAACAAAGAAACCTTATAAATTTTCCTATGTACCCGTAGAATTTGAAGATAAATAATCTGTGGCATTACTTGAGGTAGCAACTTGCAAAGTGATGTTTAAAGAATGGAACGCTTAGATGGTTTGGACATGTAGAGCGGATGAACGAGAAAGGAGTGTAAGGAGAATAATATATATATAACGCGAAGGTAAATGGAACAATAATAAGTCGGGAACGCCCGAGGAAGACGTGGCACGATCAAGTGAATCAAAGACTCGAGTAGAGTCATGTCAAGAGTTAGATAATTTATGGATGTGAATGAAGCAAGAAGTATGTGCCAAGACAGAGTTGTGTGGCGGTCGATCCTATCTGCCTACCCCTGCCGAACAACGGTGTATTGGCTAGTTAGTTATTTTTAAAGATTTTATGTTTGTTCAAATGTTAATATAGGTCACATTTCAGCATTATAAAAATGCCCTCAATTTGTCAGTTATTAGAAATGAATTATTTATAAAAAAATTCTGCGATCTTGAAAATATGATTGAAAATTTTAAAAACATATTTAATGCCTTAATCCTCCCTGAAACGAAAACAAAAAAAATCAACATGTGAGTTGCTCATTAGCGATGGCTGTGAATAATTCTAACAGGAAATTAACTGATGTTAGGATTCATGGCTTTAGCTTCACGAGACGTTCTGGGTGCTAAGTAGCATTCAGAGGCTGCATGTTCATTGTTCGGAGACGTTGATTAATAAAATCAACTGTGTGTTCGGTAATGCACTCTAAATAATGGAGCCACGGGTCTTAGATATCTGGAAATTGACGTAGATGATGAAAGTTACTATTTCAGGCGAAAGCATATTAAGGGTAAACGAAACGATGGCGCTAATTTCAATAGTTTAAAAAAACACTTAACACGTAATGCTATTAAATATTAAGGATGAATGTTTGTTCTCGGTTGTAAACACGGGATATAAAGTGGAATAAATTGTTACTGTAGGTTTAAAGCTCAAGTCCTTCAATAAAAGTACAATATATTATTGTAACACTAACATATTTTTAAATTTATTTAATAAACTTAAATTAGTTCCACTTCATGTGGTCTAACATAAATATTTTTACATTTTAATTTACATACTCGTATTGCTTATTTGTAATGCTTATTACACGCATATTTTTACATATTCTAAATATGCTTAATCTAGGTACATTTTTTTTTCTATTTCTACTAACTACTGGGAACTAAGTTATACATTTTAATGCCTTACACGGTAAACAATTTTGTAAGTGGGGTTTGTTTTTTTTTTTTTTCTAATATCTTATTTCTGTCTTGTATGGTGTGTGTGGAAGTCTTCATTGTAACGTAGTTTGTCTCTAAAGTAAGGTGGTAGTAATTTTTTTTAAACTTTGTAAATAAATATTTCGACATTACAGAAAATTCTTTGTTTAACACTCATTACATCTAATTCCTTGAGCATTTTCTCTATTGATTTATATTTATTACACTTTCAAATTTGTCTCATTGCTCTGTTTTGGATTATTTGAAGTTTTTTAAGCTACCGAAATTACTTAGGCCGCTCTCTCACGGTGCGGTAGGGAATCGACATAAACCGTGTGTAGCAAAAATGCAGGAAATGTTTCGCGATATTTCCTCCGTCGACCCTCTGACGGGTCTGCAGTGATTTGTAGCCGCCAGTAAATTGTCGGTATTGCAGATTTCTGTTATCACATTTACCGCTGAAAGTTGTCGTATCTATCAAAGTCAAAATCGAAAAATGTCGAGTGAACCAAGAGAAGACGAGGCTCTGGTATGCTATGTACTCGTATTCCTTCGAACGAGACAAAAAGGAGGAGGTTTTAGGTCCACCCCTACATCGAACGTAACATTCATTGTAGGTTATTTATTGCTGCCAGGGAACTGTCCGGAGATGATGTCAAATTCCGGCAAATGTACCAAATGTCAAAAAAAAACATTCCAAGAACTGGTCCAGCACGTTACTCTATATACAAGATGTCCCCATATTGCACACCAAGCCTTCTCCGTTGACCCCTTTACTGCATATGCCGGTAATTTATAGTTATAAAGGCGTGCATGTTTCTCTACCTTCATTATTAGCGGAAAATTCATATACCGCTCCATGTTTGAACTCAAAGGATGAATGGCGCGTAAACGATTGAAACGCAGTGCATAGATTTACTGGATGCGTGTTTACCGAGAAGCTACTGAATTGTTGTCCCCCTCGTGGTATAACAGAAGTACGTCGCGCCGCTCCCACTTCCCCCCCGAGTCGTGAGCCAGCGCCCATTGAAATGTATGGCGCAGTACCCTGTCGGTATCACGCATGAGGTTTATGTCGATTCCCCACCGGACCGTCAGAGAGTGGCCTTAGATAGAGAACACTGGAAGAGTAGTCTATGTGTGGTGCAACAATTGTTTTATAAATTAGTAAACTTTTTGTTTTTTATGGATTTTTTTCCTAATTCTTCCAAGAAAATACCTTTTACAATAAAATCGGTGTTTTCTTCAAGAGTCATGTTTGAGTCTTATATTATTCCCAAGTACTTTATCTTATTTACCTATTCCATGTTTCCACCACCCATTATTACTTGATGACGTTCATCATACTTTCGGTTACCAATGATCATGTACTTTGTTTTTGAGGTGTTGAGTTTAAGTTTGTTAATTTTCAAGCATTTGGACACATTGTTCAGATCACATTGATTTTCTCAAGTATACTTTAATAATCCTTACCTGTGATATAAATAAGCGCATCTTGTGCAAATAATCTTATCCTGCACTCTTTTACGACTTTATAATATCGTTTATGTAAACGATGAATAAAAGTGGTCCTCGTACGGACCCCTGTGGCACTCCCAGTTACACAGTATTATCCCAGCACGCCCAATATACAGTATTCTTATAAGTTTCTTGAAGGACTTCAGCTTTAAACTTACAATAACGATTTAATCCATTTCATTCCCCAGAGGGCGTTAATTTAAAATATTTTGAAAAAAAAAACTCTTTTAGCACTTACTGCTTTTAAATATTAAGATGAATTGTTTGTTATACGGAATATGATATGAAATAAATTGTCATTGGAGGTTCAAAGCTCAATTCCTTCAAGAAACTTATAAGAATACAATATACTATTGTAAAACTGACACATTTATTATTTTTATAATATTCTATCCCCAAGGTCAAACCAATAAAGGCTGTCAATTTTTATTAATCTGAAATTTTGAAAACCCTTATACGAAAATGCTTATCACTTTGGGCCACGGAGTATAAGAAGACGGATAAGTATGTCGCGATACCCTTTCGTATTTTTGTAAAACAGAACGGAAGCCGTCAAATATTTTAATCATAGCACCTGGAAATCCGAACGATTGCTATAATAAGAAATATCAAAACTCACTTCCGTTACTTTTAATGTGCTCAGAAACAACGTTTGGTCGTGTACCCCTATAAAATGGAATCCATTAAAAATATTAATTATAGGGCGAGGAAAGAAAGCGCCTAAGGCGAAACAATTTGTAGACCTAAGATCAAACCAGTAAATTAATGTTGTTGATTTTTATTTATTTTATTTTACCAAATGTGCCGCACGAAAAGGTCCGCGGGCAGTACAATATAGGCTCACAGGCCGCGGATTGTGGATCACTGTCATATTCACTAACATCTGTTTTCGTATAATCTCCTTAGATAAATAATTTAACGAATATTTTTAACATCAGTTGTCTTTCTCTTTCTCATATGTTTATAGAACCGAGCATAAAGAGAGAGCTATATCTTGCGAGTATGTTAACGATTCGTATCAATATTAGAAAGACCTCTTATTATATTGTTACTCTACGGGGTAACGTATGACGTACAAATTAATTGAAGCCATTCATTGTCTATGGTTTCATTAGCTCAGCGTTGTCAATTAATTCATTAGGTGTATTTATACTACTTAATTACTTCGCACTAGTGATGGAATTGTCATAAATAGCTTATACTTGGTAAAACGAAGCCAGGCAATGGAATAGTGGAACCTCTATCAAAACCAACTCAACCAAAGCCAGGACACTGAATCAAGTTGGCTTCCTGCTTATATAAGATCTTCCTAGAAGTAGTAGAATGGCACATAACATAAGTATGCAGGGGGGTTTTATATAAATAGCAGGCCAACTTGATTCAGTGTCCTGTCCTGGGTTTGGCCGATTTTTCCTCTATCCGGGAGGAACGTACTAACCAACTGTGCCACCTCAACTCATTTACTCACTGACTGCCATTTTTTTTATTAATCCCGTACAGCTTGAAAATTACTAATATTATTTTTTTTCAGTTTAATTTTTTCCGATATTGGCGTCCATCTTTATATTCATAAGCAAACTGCTGTCCGAACACAGTCACAAATAAAGATTTGGTTTAAAATTAGTTTAAAACTCTAGCTCTATCAAATGAACAACATCATATTATACCATTTACATAATTCAATCGGCCAAGATAATTCATTATACGAAGGTATTTACCTAATATAAATAAACGTATAGTAATACTTCGTCGGCCAGGCAGAAAACGACTTTAGTACCCCCTTAATTCTTAAGACCTTAAGTTTCTTTTTCGCTCAAAAATGAATGTCACTTCGATTTCGCTCGGTCGTGTCTCGCGAAAGTCGATCGAATCGCCCGTCGACTTTCAAACACCGCAAGGCGCATTTTGGCTAAGCGAGTCTGAATTCGTACTAACCGAGTTCCACGCCTTGGCTTGCCAAAAAACACTGTAAGCTTATCGACTTTCGAAGAGAGTAAGGCTCAGAGTGGGTCAAATCGGGCAGGTACCTCCCTACAAAGCAGTCAGTCGCGGTTGAACAACATAAACTAATTGCAGGACTGCAATAGGCATCTACTAGTTAGAAATTAAAACATGAAAATCGACAGAAAAATGTATTTATGTTAGGGTAGCGGTGCTGCATTTTCAATTAGGGCTGTGAAAATGTTTTTCACCTGACGTAATTTTATTGTCTATGTCATTGGCGGAGCAATGAGAAATAATACTTACATCTAAACATTAGTTATATTCACCCAAGTTAATCTATCCTGAATACATGTTGGTAACAGTCAAATAGAGGGTGGCGTAATTTTTTTATTTTTTTATCTTATCCGCTACTAACTGGGAGCAACGACCGTCAACTGTATCAACCACAGACCAAAAATAATACATAGAGATGCCCTAACACGCAAAGGGGAAGAAACCAAAATAAGGGGGTCGAGGGGCAAGCTAGGCTTGCCGCCAATTTAAGTAAAACAGAAAATATGTAAAAAGGTTCGAATTGTTTATAAAAACCGAATATTTTGTTAGAGTATTTAGTTTAACCCTTTAATATAAAAGTTTTGTCATTTGCTTACCGGAGTCAAAATCATGCGAAACAAACATGGACGGCAGTGAACTAGGCTGATGCCAAAATGGGCGTCATGTGACCTTTGCCTCCAGCCGTCGAAATGGCAAGTCTGTTAAATCTGACGTCAGTGGTATCAACATATTTTCTATCCTAAACAAAAATAATTAAACGTATTGCTGTTACGTTTTCAATATCTCACTGTTTTGACATAGAGAACGTAAATAAAGAGAGTTATTTGATATCTGATTCAAAAGTCAAACTCCTGTAAAATGATAACATTTGTACAGCTGTCAAAAAAAAACACATAATATATAAACTCTATCCCACAAACCAAACCCATTCCCACAAAGAAAATTTATCTCGTTTGGATTCGTTTTGTGTTGTTGTGAAATGGAGTAGTTTAGTGATAAGATAAAAAGTAAATACAGGGACATTGGGAAATTTCGTTTCCATATGGAATTTTTTTTATATTATTCATAATTTTATTGTTTTAGTGGACGTTGGTACGTGGTTTTATCAGCGTCCGTTTTACGTGGTAAAAGATTTGTAAGCAAACAATAACTGATCTTTTGTATTATTTATTATTCGTGCATAAAAATAAAATAAAAAAATATAATTATTGTTATAAGTATTGTTATGTACATACCCATCGACCCTGACTATCCGCGTACTTCTCGAATTTCTCTAGGTATTGTTTACCTTAATCCTTTGACCAGACAATGTCACCCAGTACGTACCTCTTTGTTATAGTACATATTAAAATAAATATCTTATTTCAGAATTATTAATACCCTAATAAAACTATCCCCAAGGCAAAACCCAAAGTCAATTGTAATTGTCATATTCCCTAAATTTGCAAACTAATCTATTGTTCTCAAACCTGAAAGACCTTTCTAGGAATTACCGCTATCTTTCTAAAATGTCTCAGTGCAATTCTTTGAAAGTTCCTATATAAACCTTATGTATCCTATATCCGGAGTTCATACACTTTGTACCTCAGCTCATTTCTTCCTAAATCTTTGCTAGAGTAAACTACGTGCCTAGTTCTTAATTCTTTCATCTTTATATCTTACATCTAATAAAATACTCAAACGAAGTATCTGACTTTATACTAAATCTACAACCCGAGCCAACGAGGAGATCAAATATAATAAACAAGTGAAGAAACAAAGGTACATTCGGTGAAGAACAGTTTGATGGTCCCCAAGAACAAGTTGTATTTAAATCGGTGTTAAAAAGTGATAGGTACGTAACAGTATTATACTCATGTAATACGACAGATTGAGTATTGCACCATCCACCCAGTTCTGCTGGAATAAAATATTAAATAAATAAAATAATTAAATAAATTTGCAAAGTCATCCAAAATTGTGTTTTACTGCAAACCCTCACCGGCGACTGAGTTGGCACGGAGAACTGGCACGATCGACACATTAATTGGAGAGATACAGCACAAAATGCTCGCCGTGTTAGTCGAAACGACTGAGATTAGTCTTCTAGGGTAAATACTGCGAGTAGAACACGTCTTCGCCTTAGATTTAATCGGGCATTTTTTTATCAACCTAGAAAAAAATCATGTTTCTGTCGTAAACTGTCTACCTACTTCAAGAGTCCCTAGCTATTGTTTATCTTAAACCTTGACCATACAATACATCCATCACTCAAGACTATTTTATTATAGTACCTATTTAAATAAGTATCCCATCTCAGAATTTATAAATACCCTAATAAAATTATTCTGAAAGAAATTCTCAAAGTCAATTGTAAATATTCCATGGTCATTGTTTGAAATATAATTTTTATTATCATATCCCCTAAATCAGTGTTCCGCAAAGCGTGTGCCGCGGCACACTGGTGTACCGTGGTCATCAGTTGGTGTGCCGCGGAAAAAAGATAATTCACCTAAAAATAGCTGAGAGCTATAAGAGCGAGGCGCTTTGTTGGGTGAGGGGCGGGACAGCCTTCCCCGCGTGGCGCGCCTGGCTCACAAGCTATTGCCGAACGCAGCACGCATGCGTATCGAGTAAGTACTTGTATTTACTCGTATCATTTCATCCCTAGTCCTCAGTTCTCAGCCGTCGTTGTCGCGCCCGATTGAGTGGGCGTAGCGTCACTTTTCGCCAGTGTCTAGCCGTTAAACAAATCTTTATTGGCCGTAACTAGCCGCTAGTTTGTGATTGTGTCGTCGCGAGCGTAATAGACTTTTTAATAACAAATAAATAGTCCATAATACGTGTATATAATGGATAAATTCGTTAAACGTACCGCAAGTTTGTCAAGTGAAACTAATGTATTCCAAGAGTCAACAAAGAAAAAACCTAAGCTTGTTTATCGAAAATATGATGAGAGCTATGTAAGTTATGGCTTTATATATTGCGGAGACGAATCATGTCCAATTCCAAAATGTTTTGTTTGTTGAGAAACTTTGGGCAATAATTCGATGGTGCCCAGTAAACTTTTACGACATTTAACTACTAAAACATCAGACAAAGCGCAAAAAGCTAGTTACGTGATCGCTAATATGCTAGTTAAAGCCAAGAAGCTTCATTCTCTCGCTGAAACTTTAATTATACCTGTCTGCAAAGAAGTTGTCAAAATTATGATTAGCCAAGAAGCCGCTAAGGAAATCGAAAAAATACCAGTGTCAGCAGATACAATCTCACGTCGCATTAATGATATTTCTAGCGACATTGAATCAACGTTAATTGAAAAATTAAGACTTAGTGGAGTTTTTGCGCTACAAGTCGATGAGTCTACTGATATCAGCGGTCACGCGCATCTCATCTCAAATGTGAGGTACACTGACGGATGTGAAATAAAAGAGTTTTTATTTTGTCTACCACTACCTGGTTATACCACAGGAGAAGAAATATTCAAAGTAACAGACCAGTACTTCAGTGACCATAATTTGGAATGGCACAACTGCATAAGCATTTGTACAGACGGAACAGCAGCTATGACGGGAAAAATTAGGGGATTTGTAACCAGGCTTCTGAAAAAACCCTAATATTAAAAATGTACATTCTTTTTTACACAGGGAAGCACTGATGACGAAGTCTCTGCCTGATGAATTGTTGTCTGTCCTACAAGAAGTTGTTAAAATTGTCAATTACATCAAGTCGCGACCGCTAAACTCTCGTCTGTTTAATGCAGTGTGTCAGGAAATGGGAGCAGATCATTAGTCACTTCTGTTTCATACAGAAGTACGATGGCTTTCTTGCGGAAAAGTGCTATCTCGGATTTACGAGCTAAAAAATGAGACCCAGTCGTTTTTAGAGGCCCAGGGTTCAGATTTTGCTTCTCTGTTTAAAAAAGAAGAATGGGTAGTAAAACTTGCATATCTGGCGGACATATTCGCTCATTTAAATGAGCTCAACAGAAAAATGCAAGGCAGGAATTCTAATATTTTAACGTCTTCGGACAAAATTGAAAGCTTTCGCGCTAAGTTGGTGTTATGGAACAGCCACGCTGTCAATGGTAATAATGAAATGTTTCCAAATGTCATGGCTGCCGATTCAGAAAAAAAAGTGCAGGCTTTGATAGTGAAACACTTGGAGCTATTAGTAGAAAAAATGAACTATTATTTTCCTAAGTGTGACCTGCAACCTATGGACTGGGTACGGAATCCATTCTCGGATAACATTTCCCTTGGACACTTACCGATAAACGAGCAGGAAGAATTCATGGAGTTAAAAACTGACCGCACATTAAAACTAAAATTTTCTGAAGTAGAGGTAGCACATTTTTGGCTGCATATAAAAATTGAGTATTCCCTGCTTTCAAAGCGTGCTGTTGCAATTCTATTACCATTTGCAACAACCTACTTATGCGAATTGGGATTTTCAACTCTCACTACTATTAAATCGAAAAAAAGAGAGCGCCTGAGGACGATCAATGAAGAGATGAGAGCAGCCTTATCAACGATTGCTCCAAATTTTGATCGCCTGTGCTCAGTTAAACAGGCTCACATTTCTCACTAAACATCTTATCATATTAGGTATATTGATTTTAGTAATAAATAAATATTAAATTAACATTGCTTTTTTCTTTGGTGTACCTCTAATTTTTTTTAATTTGATAGGTGTACCTTGAACACAAAAAGTTTGCGGAACACTGCCCTAAATAAACCCCTGTAAACTAATCTATTGCCCTCAAATTTGCAAGACCCTTAATTATGTCCTACAACTTTCCAAATGTAACAGTGCAGTTCCTTTAAAAACCTTATATCCCTCAACCTCGTTGGTTCGCCCCTCACTCTCTCAGTGCAGAAGATTTCACTGCTTTCATTGGAACAGGCTCATGAGGCTTAATTCTCATGATTATGCCTTAGGTAAACAAAATCAGTATTTATTATGTTTTAAATAGAAAAATATGTATTTCTAGATAAGTCTGTATTTAGTATTGTGGTCAAATCCCCGTCATGAATATTATTTGTAAACAAGGATGGTTTATGACGCAAGTACATTCATATAATCAGCATTTTATAAACTTACTAGTCAGTCACTACATTATACTGTAGTGATAGTGATACATTCATTTAATATAACAATATTCCAGATAACAGACATAAAACATTGTTAGCAAAAAAAACACATGTTTTTGTTATTTCTATTTTTGAAACTGTCAATCCATGGTGGAATTCCATATTAAAATGAATTTTTTGATTAAAAAACCTTTGCAACTTAATAAACCAACCCGAAAGTAGTTTTTAAAAACACAATAGTAAACAGTACCGTCAGCAATAAAACAAATTTCAAGTCATAAATAAAAACAGTATTAGTATAGAAAACAGGAGAACTCACTCCCGACATCGATGCTATATATACCATAGATTTAGTAATGAATTGTAGTAATGAATTAACTTAGTCAAATGCTTATAGTGTAAATGCGGCGTAGAGTTAAGAAGGAAAACAATTTTTTTATACACGAGCCTATAAATGGAAGATAATGTTTTTTTTATCAGCATTAACGGCTCTTTCCCATACGGAAAATCGATAAAAGTCTCGGAGGTCGTGTTTTTATACCGGAAAAGATTTTATATTTTTATCAAAATTCAAACTTGTTTCGAAACAAAAATAATAGCTTGAAAAGCATTTTTTTAATTCTAGACTACTGATCTCAGTCTTTTCGACTAACACTGAGTGCATTTTATGTTGTGTCTCTCCGATCGCGCCATTTCTCCTTGCCAACTCAGTCGCCGACGAGGGCTCGCGGGGAATGAATAACCTCGCTACGGGCCATTTTCTAAGTATATACGATACACCCTTGTTAGTCTCCGCGGAGAACGCTAGGTATATAAATGCAATAATTACACCAAAGTTTAATAATTTTTATGTTTCATAAGAGAATGAACCCTTTTAAGTTAGTTGTAGAGAACGAGGAAAAAACTTTGTTTATTAATTTTCTTCAGATTATGTTTTCGCTAATTTTGGTCAGGAAGAGTTACAGCCTTTAGGGTAATATCTTTTTAAAAATAAATTCTGTACACTACAAACATTTTACATAAAGTTGTTTTATAAAAAGGCACACACGTTTGAAACCTTCGAAAAAAAAAAAACATTTTGTAAAAGTTGATAGTAGTCAAAATGACAAATAATTAGTATTTACCTATAAAAAAGCCGTAGGGTTAATCTGGTTCCCTTTCTTTTTAAATCCTTTTGTATAATTGTTTATTATTTTCTTTTTCACAATCTCTATCCAGATAAATTTAGTACCTTTTAAAATTGTTTACGAATAATTAGGGTCTTTAATACCATATTATTTTATTTCTCAGTTCTGTAGTGTGGATTTCAATAACTTAGGTACTCATAAGGAGTACATGACGATTTGTACTACTTGTGTTTGAATCAATAAAGAAATGACATAAATGTCAGTGTTAGGCCCTTCGTACACAATTATCCGATACCTAAGTTATGCACTCATGTCGCAAACCACTTGTCGCGTACAGTCCATACACAACGCTACTGAAATCTCGAGATCCGCGTTGCCACCAATAATATTTTATTCATTAATAATTATCAAGATAAAACATAATTATAATGGATTGTTCGATGCCTGTCTCACTGAGAAAATTCCCGTGTCGAGATAGACATTGGAGAATAAGGTTAAATAGGTACAGTAATAAATATTTTCTTTGCGGTTAACAGAAGATTTTAAAAATAAATTAATGTAAGTTTAATCCTTTAACACGTTGACTGCTGACAAAGCGACTCACGCGTTCATACAAAACAAATGTGTGCAGTGTCTCTGGCTCATTTGACACTCTCTCATTTATAAAGCACGTTTCACATAGGACAGGTCAACACTCATATTTTATGACTATTAATTTCTACTTTTATTAATTTATTTTATATTAATGGTACTTACTTTTCAAAAAAAAAATCTGTTTCTAAAGGCAAAATATTTCAGCAGCGAATGTGTTAAAAGAAAATAATTTTCAAAAATGGAGAAAGAAAAGATGAAATAAAATATTTAAAAAAAAGAAGATAATAGTTTGAAGTTTTATAAATCCAGGTAAAAGTAAATATCAACATAAAAATGGGATTGCATATTCCTAGAGACAGATACTCGTATAGACATTGTTATCTTGGCATTGGTCTAAAACCACGCATTGTGACAAAACAAAATCACAAAACATATAACCTTAAATGAAAGATTACTTTGTTTTACCAAAATAAAGTCATTTTCATTTAAGTATAATGTCAAGCCACAAAGTGATTGTTTTCTGCAAAGATATATTAAAAATACAAGTAATATCGCATATACAAAGTCTCGGCGACTTGAGGGGCGAAGACCTCGGCAAACTGTCGCTGACGACTCGACAAGATGTCAGCGACGTGTCCCTGTGTACGAACTTCCTTGCAGATGTATTCTGGTAGTCACGAAGATACTTGAGTTGCCAAGTATCGGATTCTTGTGTAGGGCCTTTGTTGAAAATCAGATTTTTTTGTTGATTTAACGGGTTGCAAATTAACCTGACAGTATTTGGATTCTTCCTATCTTCCGTCATTATAAGCGGAAAAGTTGCTTGTGCAATGATGAAGGATTTAGCATGCAGAGGAATGAACCCGCGATGCCGCAGTGGGAACCCGATCCTTCGGACCACTCATATACTAATCAGTTCATATAACTAACCTGACCATGTCCTTTTGTCCGCGAAGAGTACGTCGGGACACCAAAATGTCCCATTTTCAGCTTCACCCGTAGGTTTTATATACTCCTTTTTTATATTTACACCTTCCGAGAGCTCTGAAGAATTTTGTGATGAAGCTGACATGGAGTATCGCAAATTGCCGGGCTACAATAAAACCAGGTGACTTGCGCTTATGCCTACCATTGACCGAGCTTTGAAAATGTAAAAATCATAGAAGGACTATTTTTGATGACAAATATGTCCCAACATACTGAAACCCTTGTTCAGAATTGTGGCTTTATTTTATGCACGGCCCCGTCGGCAACGCTAGAGTCAAGCTGTTTTTGATAACCCTTGTTCAGAATTGTGGCTTTATTTTATGCACGGCCCCGTCGGCAACGCTAGAGTCAAGCTGTTTTTGATTACCCTTGTTCAGAATTGTGGCTTTATTTTATGCACGGCCCCGTCGGCAACGCTAGAGTCAAGCTGTTTTTGATAACCCTTGTTCAGAATTGTGGCTTTATTTTATGCACGGCCCCGTCGGCAACGCTAGAGTCAAGCTGTTTTTGATAACCCTTGTTCAGAATTGTGGCTTTATTTTATGCACGGCCCCGTCGGCAACGCTAGAGTCAAGCTGTTTTTGATAACCCTTGTTCAGAATTGTGGCTTTATTTTATGCACGGCCCCGTCGGCAACGCTAGAGTCAAGCTGTATTGGAGATTCAAGGTTGGGATATTTCTGCAATTGAAGCTGCTCAGGAAATCAATCGGTTAAAAAATAATTTGGCTTTAAAACAAAGAAGTCAGTTTCTCCCACAGTCCGATATTTAACCTCTACCTCGAAATCATCCCCCCAAAATTTAAATCAAAATCTCAACCTTTGAGCTAGAATCAGGTGACCTAATAACAGTACAATAACAAAGATAAATACATAGATTAAAGATACAGCAATACAGGTATATATATACAGGTAGTTATAAAGACAGATAAGAGATAAGTTATAAAAATAATAAAGCAGATAAGAATCAGTTGAATATTTTTTTGACCTCTCTAAAGTTGATTGATCAATTGATATTTTGCTGTCAGTGATAATAATTTAAGGACATGTATTTATTAATAATAGTAGTATCACCAAGATTAGACTTTGTGGCACCAAAATTGATCTCAAATTGTAGTCTGGTAATTAGGAATAGATGGACGTGTTAGGATTTCCTCCACAAATGTTCCGGTCCCTAGCTATTCTTCTCCAATCCTCGGGCCTTCCTGTCCTGCTCCAATCCCCTTCCACGTGGTTAGACCACCTCTTCTACGATCTGCCGTGATTTTCTCTATTCTACCATCTGGCATTCTTTCAGCCTTAGGCATTAGGAACTAGAGGGAAACAGCAGAAGACCAATAGAGTGGAGGCGATTTGTAGAAGCGGGCAAGACTCTCCAAGGGTTGTAGCTTCTATGATGATGATGTTAAAGAGTAGTCATTAGATTGTATGAACTAACAATGCAAAGGAAATTCTCTTTTCGAAAATAACCGATTCCGACCGCAAAAGTTAAAGTTCACGTGTTTAACTTATGTTTGAAGAATAAAATGGCTTATTGACAAAAAACTTCTCAAATATGCACTAACGTCAAAAAAGGTTCAAATATGCACTTTTCGTATTTTAATGCAAATGCATATAATCTGATATTTAATGATAAGTATATTTGTTATAAAGAAAGGAAGCTGACTATGAGGAAATGAAGTGCCTGTGGCTTCACAAGTTAAATACCTGGGACATATACTTACAGAAGATATGAAAGATGTAGAAGATATGGAATGACTAAGAAGAGCCATTAATAACGGGCCGAAATGCTATCGAGGCGGTTCTACCACTGTTGCGACGATGTCAGGAAACTGCTTTTCAAGATATACTGCACTGCCCTATACACATCTCAACTGTGGACACAATACCTAGCACCACAATGGGACGGTACAAGCTGAGGGTGTGGTACAACAATGCATTCAGGCAACTTCCAAAGTTCCGCAGTGCCTCCACGATGTTCACTGAAGGGAGAGTTCACTCATTCCCCGCCTTACTTCGCCACCCTAGCCAACTTCTGGGGCAGGACACGGAAGTCAACCAACGTCATTGTCGTGGCTGCATCCGAGTGGCTCAGCTCTCCACTCAAAGAGCAATGGATGCAGATGATGATGATATGGCCACCACCCTGAAGGACATTCATTTATTTAACCCATTATATTTTTAATTTATTATATGTTTTTTCTTTTTGTAATAATATCGTATCATAATAATAAGAGTTAATTTCTATAGCGCAATTTTGTGAAGGTTCACCTCAAGTGCGCTTTACACTAACTAACCTAACCTAATATATCTGTTATTATAGTATATAAATTAAAACTATGATATAAAATATTCATGAACAGCAGTTTCACTTGCATGCACAATTTAGAATACTATATAACAATTTAGAATAAACTAGGGGTATAAATAATCAAATGTAAAGTACAAATATCAAAAGAGTAAGAATATCTACACAAAATAACCTAACCTAATATAATTAGAAAATAATATATATATTACATGCATGTATATGTATATCTCATGTTATATGGCAGATTGGGTTTGCACCACAAACCCGCTCCTGCTGGATTAAAAACTTAAATAAAATTTCATTGTTATGATCCTTGGTTCCTTACCACACGTAGTAGACTGGTGAATTAATTTCTGAGCTATGTAACTATAATAAAATTTCAAAATAGATATAATTTCATGGAGATCTCTTTCGCGGCATGGAAAGAAAGATTTTCACAACTCCAGTCATGCCCGTTATCTCTAAGGCATCCGTATCTACTTGTCATGTCAGTTTGACAAGGCCAAAATCCATGCGCAATATTTACTTAGCGGACTCTTCTTAGTGAGATCAAAACAAATAATGATATAAATAAATGATAACATATTATTTGTTATTATTATTTTTGAAATCTTTTACCAGATCTTTCGAACACTGTCTGACATTAGACATTCACATATGAAATGTAAAACATAATCTATGAACACTGTCATACTTTAAATTCACTATCAATTAAAGATGCTAATCGACTGACATATCGCATTAAATATACATTAATTGATGTATATTTTATTTTCACTTCGGTCCAGAGTTGACGGCCTCCACGGTCGAGGGGTAAGGCTCTCTACTACGAATCCGAAGGTCGCAGGTTCAAATCCCAGCGTGCGCAAGTAATTTTTATTTAATTAATTTGTGTTATTTCACGATTAATTAATTTAAAAATAATATATAGTATATTTGCGCACGTTCCAGAGTGGAAGATACTCTCAGTATCGCCCTGGTGAGAGACCACCATTCAGAATTGAAATGTTGCTTGAAATGGCTTTTAGCCGTGTTTGGTGACCAGATCTGAATAGCCAGGTATTCCCCACCTTCCTCTCCCCTTCTCCTTCCCCTCTCCAATACCTTCAGCCTCACAACATTCCCCATTTGGGTATGCCATAGTCTCACTGGCTCCAGACGGTTGGGAGCAGTTGGAACTCTTGTGAGGTATTCATATAAAAAAAATTAAAAAAGAGTGTAAGACTTGCACTCTCAGTGTCTCAAGTGCTAGACTGCCATTATTATTCATTATTCTATTGTCTCTAAGATGACTCTTAAGGTCTATTCACATCTACCGGCACCGTGCAGTGCAGACACGTACAGTGGCAGGCACGGTACAGAAGGGAGTATTCACATTACACCGTGCATGAATGTGTTTATAGATAATGTAAGCAACTAATTTACTCATACCACTTCATATGTGTGCACTGCACACTGCTGGTAGATGTGAATCGAACTTAACTGTTAACTTAACTTTACTGTGTTGTTACTATCGGTTTTAGTTGAGATTCAGCACTCTTTTTTATTATTTAATATTTGAAAAATATGGAAAGGACGATTTGACGCTTGGTCTTATTTTTTTAAAAATATAAGTGTTTTTTTTCAAAGCTATGCAGCTCATAACGGAGATGGCGTCATGATCCGAAAATAGTTGTGCTGTCCCAAAAATTCCTGACAGAAAACTCTGGGTGACCTTTTGTAAATGCATTTCACATCATTTTTCTTCTGTTATTAATTGATTAAAGATTTGTATGCTCGGTAATGTTGATTGTTGTGTTTGTTGAACCTTAAAAAAATGGCTTTACAGCTGTCGCATTGGATCATCACAGCGCTCGGGTGAGATTTGGTCTCTTCCACAAATGTTCTCTGCCAACTCTGGTCCCTTAATAATAATAATATTTGAATAATTTGCATAGCGCCGTTTTTGTGAAATATCACCTCAAGGGCGCTGTACAAACACTTCCCCGAGGCTCCATCCTACCACCAGCCATGGACAATCTAACAAGTTATAACTTAAGGCTAAATTAAACAATTTATTAGCAAAATACATTTATAAAAATGGCATTAAAATTTAAGTCATTGTGTATTGAAAACACATGAGTTTACACTGTTTAACATATTTAACTTATCTGCTTCAATTTTATTTGCCCAAATATTATATCCTGTTTAAAAGTAACTAATTTTAAGAACAATCTGTACTATTAAAATCTAACTGATTAAACATGGCCAAGATCGCCTTTAATGGGTGAAAGCCATAAAATAACAAAAAAATAAAACTTAAGGCTAACAGATTGCATCCACCAGCCCATCGGTTAATAACACAAAACTATATGTACAATGTATCACCAATGAGCGTGATGCTGCCTAAAAATGCATTTATATTAAAATAGAATTCCACCATGAATTGACAATTTCAAAATTAGAAAGCATTTATATTATTTGCGGGCAGATAATATACAGGACCATACTTACTTACCTGGCAGGTCACGTTAGATTAACACTGTTTATTAAATAACTATGTACAATTTTACTCACAGAGGACATAATTATTGGAAACACTGCCCATTGTATGCTTTTGGAGGTGCTATTTATTCTAATTATTAATGTTCGTTTTAAGGAGAGGAAACCATATTTTATGATGGGTGGTACTTGTCCCATTTTTTCCAGTTCTCTTGACTTCCCGTCTTGCTCCAATCCTCTTTTTCAAGTTAGTCCACCTCTTCCTCTATCTGTTTCTGGTTTGCTTCCACTGGGACGCCTACTTAGTCATGATTTTTGGTCATCTCGCATTCTTCCAGTCTGCAGGAACTACAGAATCTTACTATGGTTTCATGCTCTATTATATTATATTGTTGCTAATATGGCTAATAATAATTTTTTGTTTTTGTTTCAGGTCTAAATGCCTGTGAAAGGAAATCCTTCATATTTTTGAGAAAAGAACTTCCAGTCAGGTAATTATGAATAATGTTTATTAGACCCTACGAGCAATACCGTGAGAGCGGAAACTGAACATTGTTTGAAATGGAGATATGTTAATATGGAAGAGAGAGGGAGTGCGCTAATATAAATTACGCTTAAAAAATATATATATTAATAACGCTCATATAAAGTGCATTAAACTTCAAGCTTAAGGCCCCGCATTAATCTCCGAGAATTTAGATTTAGGCAAGAGGTCTGTCTAGCATCGGCTCTGAATCCCGACTGACCCCTGTTGAAAGGCAGATATGATAATTCGAAAAATAGAAAGAGCGCGCCAATGTGAATAGCGTTTAGAATAAATGGGCGTAAGTGACAATTCTAAAAATATTAATAAAACACGACATATTTAAGATAGATCAAAAATCTCAAGACGAATGTCTAAGTATCATTTAAAGAAACACTACGATTTTTTTCAAACCTATAACATGTTAAATAATAGAGCAAACCCGTTTTTTTTTATCGAGGGAATTTCATATAATTACATTTTCAGCCTGTTGATCAAAGATTATCTCTAAAATAAAAAAATTAAAAATTTTAAGTACATAAAACCTCCAGTTTTTAAGGGATATTTGTAATATATACATAGAAATTCCGTTTTGCAGAGCCTTAATTCTTGCTCATTTTGCATACATTTCTTATCTCGAGTGTTAGGTAATTTAAGCCTAGAGCTGTCGTATTTATGTTCATATTTAATCAGTTTAGCAAACGATAAATTCAAATACCAAATAGCAGAGGTAAAGATATCGCTACCATAGTCAAGTCAAAAACAGGACGCGCACGGATGCTTTGCTCGCATACAGCGTATTTTAATCTTGTTATTCGACTTCAGAAAAGAAAATTCCTCTTATTTTGTACAAATTCACAGGTGCATTCAAACCAAAAGTCAAAATAATATAATGATTTGCATTCTTTAGTTCGATTCTATCGACTCTTTGTTCTGGATTTAATAAAAAGCGTTGTTTTGATATTAAATAATAGTATCATTAAATCTAGTGTAGTTTATCTCCAAATTTGACACAAATATGTAATTTTTGAATGATTAAAGAAGTCACTTGATCGCTTAATTACTTTAAAAATATTTTTTATTTATGATGTAATCCAATTATGACAATGTTATTTAGATAAGGTTTCATAACAAAAATACTTATTTCATTAAATAATTAGGCGTAAATACGTATTATTTAGTATTTACCAGACGAAATTAGTTTATTTTGAAAGAAATTACACTTCTAATAAACTATGTATTTTCTTATCATTTCTATGTGAAAATTGACTTCTCCGAATTATTCTAGCAAACTTATTAACAATTTTTTTTTCAATTGCAGATCATTATTAGTTTTCTATTGCAATATAATTTCCTAATGCATACCAATCCAGACAAGTGATAAATTACCTACCTATAATATTTTTTACCAGGCGATATTTATTATTTTATATTCGAAATGTGTAATATTTTTCGATTCTGTAGAAAAAATATCTCGTTTTTCATTTTGGCACGTCTAGTTGCATCTCGTGAATGTTCACAGGTAACAACTAGTTATGTCATAAAATAGTGTCTCTTTCTGTTTTGATGGTCTCCGTGATTTAGTGATTACGATCCTTGGCCACGAATCCGGAAGTAGCGGGTTCAAATCCCGGCGTGCGCAAGTAAATTTTATTTGATTAAATTATGTTTTTTCACAATTTATAATAATATGTAGTATATTTACGGCACGTTGCAGAGTCGTAGATACTGTCAGTATCGCCATGGTGAAAGATCACTATTCAGAATCGAAACGTTACTTGAAATGGCTTTAGCCGTGTTTGGTGACCAGATTTAAATAACCAGGTTCTTTCTACATTTCTCTTACCCTTCTCTCTGACTCCAGACAGTTGGGAGCAGCTGAAACTCTTGTGTGGTATCACATTTAAAAAAGTTACTTTTTTGTAATTGAATATTATATTATGACCTGTTTTATGATGCGAAAAAACTACATAATTAAAAAAAAAAAAAATTATTGCGACCTGATTTTGAGGTCTGATGAAATGGGGAGGAGAAGGAAACAGGGAAAAATGTAGATTGGGAAAGTGGAGCTCTGGGTTCGGAGTTAAAGAGCTTACCGCTCTTCCATGGAGGTCGTTCAATTCACATAATTATTAAATTTGGCAGACCAAAATTAACATTTGAACATGTTCAATAACAAATTCTATAGTAATCGCATGGGCCCAGTTTTTCATCCCAAATATTGATCCAAGATTGAAACCAAAGTGCTAATTTATCATGAAAACTTAAGACTTCCTCCAATATTGCTTAATCCAGGGTCAAATTAGTTCCCAGGATGACCAGGATATCTATGGCGCTAGTAGTAACAACTTGATAAACATGATAATATATTTGTCATGCTTGTAGAAAACTTGTCATAATAAATCTTAACAGTGCATTTCTGCTAATAAATATTCATTATTTATTTGAATACCTATCACATTATCTGTAGTTTATGATGTGTTGTCATCAACGGGAAAATACCTTCAATGTGTCAAAATTGCTAATTGTTCAGGAGGAAATAAAAACTAATTTTTGAGAGAAACAGATTGTTTTTTATAACATTAAATACGCTTTGTTGCTTTAGATGCAATAATGTATGTTCTCAGATAAAAAACCTTTTTTATCTGAGAACATACATTATTTGTAGTTCAAATAATTTTTTAGAAATATGAATGATTTATTTGTCAATTCTATGAGTAATTAGTAAAATTTATAAGGTTTCAAAAGACAATAATCCTCAAACTGTAATCTTTTAAATTCTATATGAAATATGTACTAGAATTTTAGGTAAAACATTCAAAATTGTTTTCACTAGTTTTCAAACTGCACCTATTTCCAGAGATTTTGGGACGCATTTCATTGATTTTAAGGATTACAATTCGAGGATTTTTGTCTTTTGAAGCCTTATACATTTTCCTAACTACCCGTATAGAATTTTAATTACATTCATTGCGGTATTGCTTGAGTTAGCAACCTGCACAGTGATGTTTAGGGTAATTTTTGGGTGCTGTCCCTTAACTCCTCGCTATATCTCAAACAAATTGATACGTCGGACTAGTAAAAATAAAATAATTTTGACACTCCCTTTTGTTTAATAGAAATTTTATACACACTTTGTAATATCCATATATATTCAATAAAACAATACTATAGCTTTAAATGCAGAACGATGACCACCAAGATGAGACTCGTCCGGGCACTGATTTTCCTATATTCCTTTACGTTGTGGAAACATGGACACTCAGCGGATAGACGTCCCTGAAATGTGGTGCTGGAGGAAAATGCTCAGGATTCCATGGACAGTCAGATGCACAAATATATCAATTCTGGAAGAGCTTGGTATCCACAATAGGCTATCCACTCTCTGCCTACAGCGTATCCTCAGATTATTTGGACATGTTATGTTGCTGGCCATATCGAGAACTCCAACCTGGAGGAGCTCATGGTCACTGACAAAGTGGAAGGCAGGAAACGCTGAGGAAGGTCACCGATGCGTTGGAGTGACCAAATTTAGCAGGTGTCCGGAATATCAGTGTCCGCAGCTCTCCACACAGTGCAGAATCGCGAGGAGTGGAGGAGCCTTGTACACCATTGAGATTGGGGTGGGGGTCACCATCCTCAGCAATGAGGAAGCGACTCAAGAAGAAGAATGTCATTCAAATGAAATTGGTGTATGATGAGAACAAAATTCCAAAGCGATTGTTAATGTGGAAACCAAATATAATTTTTTTCAAGAAAGACAAACATTCCTGGGTTACGAATAACGTGAAAATATTAAAAAAATTCCTACTGCCAGTGGCGGCTCGTGACTATTGAGTGAGCTAGAGTGCTAAGATTGAAAACTACAACGTTATTGATGTTGTTGAAGTTGAAAATGAAATTTTTTTTTTCAAAATTTCAGGACAATTGTAGGACACTTTTTTTTTTATATGAATACCGCACAAGAGTCCCAACTGCTCCCAACCATCTGGAGCCAATGAGACTATAGCATTCCCAATTGGGGAATGTTGTGAGGCTGAAGGTATTGGGGAGGGGAAGGAGAAGGGGTAGAGGAAGGTGGGAAAACTGCCCTACTTACCATTTAAATAACCATACAAAAATTTGAAATTTTGAAAAAAAATAAAAATCATTTTCAGCTACGACATCGATAACGTCGTATTTTTCAATTTTGCCACTCTAGCTCACTCAAAAGTCACGAGCCGCCACTGCCTACTACCATCATCATAACCGGAAAATGTTGCTTGTGCAACGATGGAGGACATAGCTAAAAGAGGAATTGAACTCACGATGCCTGATTGTGAACCTGACGCATTTGTATTACTTATACTAACCGGTCAAATACAGTACATTCTTTTGCTTCAAGCCGTTATTTAGCTCTAGAAATTACAATTTATTGTACCTATTAGGGTCAACAACACAAGAAAATAGACCCCAATATGCACATAACTTATAAATATGTGCATGCGCCAGATTGTCATTCTAAGTTCAACACACCTTTCCTACTTCAGATTAGAACTACTTTCACTTATGCGAAAACATTTCATTTAAATACATGATTAATTCAACATTTCAATGTGAAGAACAATCACAAATACTTCACTTCATAATAAGTGAACTTAAATAGGTGCTCAGGTTTATTTATTTATTTTTTAAATTAATGTACCGTTATCCAATTACACAAAATGAGATAAGCAAGAGCTACAGAAAAGGAACAGCACATACATGAGTACCTCAATATATAAACCATTTTTATTCATTTGAGAACTACTATATGGAATATAATTTAAACTTTTTAAACTATTTGTTGTTTTCCACATGGAAGTTGTCATAGTCAACTTAATTGCATTCAGGTTTAGAACAAAATGTAAATGATCGATAGGTACCTTTTACTTAATACATGAATGAAGCAATGACCAAAATAGGACAAAAATATACATCTTAGAGAACATTCAAGTCAAAACCATGAGTCCATGATTTTAGACGTATTATTAGATATTCGAAGTTTATTTTCATAAAGCCCGAAAAAAATCATTTAGACTGGTACCTACCTGGCTTGAGTTAACAAGTCTCGACACCTTTTTATTAGCCACTTCACTCCCAAATAAATGCATACATACATTACATTTCGTCGCCCACAATTCAAACATGCATATCTCAATTTAACAAATTTCCAGGAGAGCTAAATAACTCTGTTTTGCCAGATTTTTTCTTAACGATAAAGTAACAGTAAATAGTTGTATTCTGTCTATGTATTATGTGAAATATTTGTGTTTGCCTTATTGCAGGCTAGCCAACATAATGAAGGAGATCGCCCTGCTGCCGGACAACCTGCTACGGATGCCATCAGTGGGGCTGGTGAACCAGTGGTACGCCACCTCCTTCGACGAGATCATCCAATTTGAAAAGCATGACCCCTCCGATGACACTCTACAGAAGTAAGTACAGATTTAACCCATTAGCCCCTGAATTATTAAGGTTAAAGGAAACATTATACATGCTCACAGACGGAGCTAATTCAAATATTTTAGAATAAAACACTTTTAGCACTTAATGCTTTTAAATACTGAGATAAACATTTTATTGGCGGGTGTACAGTGTACATGTGGAATGAAATAAATTATTTTTGTAATTTTAAAGCTCAAGTCTTTCAAGAAACTTATGAAAATTCTGTGAGCGCACATTACGCTCCGTTTAACCTTAAACTATGAAATTTTCCCTTACCCCTTAATTAATTATGTTCCAAAAATTGTAAATCTGCATTAGTGTACTAAATCTAATATAACTTTTAAACCATATGTTTAAATGTATTATTTTCATAAAATTTACTTGGGTATTGGATCAAGATACATAAAAAAATATTTTTAATTTTTATATATTTTTTAATGTGTGTAAATGTGGGTATAAAATTATATTATATTATTCTTATTAATCGCCTACACCCCGTTTGTCTAATGTATCTTGTAAATGATTTCCAGGTTCTGCTCCTCACTGGTAAAGATCCGCAATCGCCACTCGGACGTGGTGCAGACCATGGCCCAGGGGGTCCTGGAGCTGAAGGACTCCCATGAGGTGGACCACCAAACGGAGCACAGCGTGCAGTACTTCCTCGACAGGTTCTATATGAGCCGCATCTCCATCCGAATGCTCATCAACCAGCACAGTGAGTATAACTGTAGATGGCTGTATTATAAATTAATTTGAGATTCTGCTGGAGACATCACCATTCTAAATAATTGAGCAGAAAGATGCAGAAGTCTTAAATTCCCTCATTAAAGCCATCCACTTCCTAAAATTCGAACGAAATAACGCACTCCTTATGCATTGGCGATAAGGTTGAAATTCCCACTTAACACGTAAGATAAGCATGTTTCGATTTACGCAAAAAAAAAACATCACAAAAATGCGTGTTTATTTTATTTTGTAAAGCTCGTGTATAAAATTAAAATGTTTTACGGTTATATACTAAATAACTTAATTTGCCACAATTAACAATACAACAATATCGGAAAAACGGTTCGTAAGTAGGAGATTTTGCATTTTAAACATTTTTTTAAGCCTGATACTTTACTTTTTTCTAGGCTTGTATAAAAATGTTTGATTAAACGAAAGGCCAAGTTGTGTTCTAATTGCAGTATTTAATTAAATCATCTATGATATTTCTAGGCCATCCAATTTTCAAACCAAAAACACACGATTTTGCATTACTTCCCATTGCATCGCCTTAATCTAAAGTGAAACTAGGTGAAGTGATTTCTATTGTGGAGTGACATCTATTGATATTTTTATCTACTATTTTAATTGATTGATAAGGAGACACGAGTTCATTGAACTATCTCCCAAGTTCCACCTTATTGCCTTTAAAGTAATCCTTTAATAAGTTCACCATGGCCGCCATTGGGTGTTTGACGATGTCTCCCAGTTCCAGAACTTGACTATTCAGGTATCTGAGTTTCCCCCCATCAAGGCGAGACATTGGCACCGCATTTAAAATCGTGTTTTTTCATCCAATCAGGGTAGGCAGTGAGAAAACAGCTAAATACTTGATCTTAAAAAAAACTTACCACAGACGTAGCAAGTTTTCGCTAATGGCTAAACTGCTGGCTCTAGCAGATATTGGTTGGGATTACCTGCTACATCAAATATCCAAATAACCGCTTCATTTGTGCATATTAGAAGCATATTACTGGATTTATGAAATTTCCATATTTTACATAATATGATAATTATTTTGTTAGTATAGTTGTACTAATTAATAGAGGTACCAACAGATGGCACTGATTGCTACATTTGTGATGTGTACCAAAAGGCACAGCCCTTTTCAACACTAACTTAAACGAGTCTTTCTTTGATTGCACATATACATTTTTGTGTAGAATACAGTCTACATTTGAATATGACATGTGCGTCAGTTTGCATACTTAGTTCCTGCTTTTGACACGTTATGATAAGGCGGTCGGTGGAGCGAGCGCGGTGCTGTGATTCATAGCTGGAAATTCACGCGTATTTTTAAAAATGTAGATTGATTTCTTGCAATACTTTACATACTTTTTAATATTAATTATATTTTTATGTGAGTAAGGTAGGGTAGGCAGCAGTGGTGTGCAGTCCATATAGGTAAAAAGCTGTGCCTACCCTAAGAAAACGAATACATACAAAAAAAAATCATTAATTGTTTGAAAATGACAGTTTGCAAATGTCTTTGAACACAGAAACAGCTGTCAAAATAATAAAATACTTGCAGATCTTAATAAAAAACATTATTAACTTTGATTTACTTTCATTTCGAAGGAATTTTCTTTAGAAGGTCGTGGGTTCAAATCCCGGCGTGCGCAATTAAGTATCATTCAATTAATTTGTGTTGTTTCACAATTAATTAAAAATAATATATGGTATATTTGCGCACGTTCCAGAGTGGAAGATACTCTCAGTATCGCCCTGGTGAAAGACCACCATTCAGAATTGAAACGTTCCTTGAAATGGCTTTTAGCCGTGTTTGGTGACCAGATTTATACACTATATATTATTTTTAAATTAATTAATTGTGAAACAGCACAAATTAATGAAATAAAATTTACTTGCGCACGTCGGGATTTGAACCCGCGACCTTCGGATTCGTAGTCGAGAGCCTTACCCCTCGACCATGGAGGCCGCCTCTAGTGTTGATGCCATTAATCACAAATGCAACCGAGATGATGGTCAGGGAAGTCAGTTGTTAGAGATATCGTAAAGTTAAGCAGAAATGGGCAGAATATGTGAAAGTAGGAAACGCAGAGTTCTACCATCAAATTTCAGAGTGACATCTGTTGACATTTTTTATTTATTGAATTCAAGTTTTTTGTAAAACTGCATTTAACTTTAATAATAACTATCACATAAAATGGTTTTACAAAGAAGTTCTGGTAGGTAATTATTATTACGCGTGACAGCTGTTTCGCCTTCCAAAGGTGTATCAAACTGTGGTAAAGCCAGTCTATTTGGAGATAATAATAATCCAACTCCGTTGCGCATTCAAAATAAGGGCCGAAAATTTAATCTCTTGGAACCATTGGATTTTAATAAAAATTCTAATAATTCAAAAGCTAATTTAATAAATGAACAAAAGAATTTCATTCGTTTGCCACTCCTAGAAACGATTTCAATTATAGACCATAATTCATGTTAGTATAATTGGATGTAGTTATGCAGAAAGCATCCAACCCACAAATTGCCAAAATCGACCTTTTCATGTTTTCCTGCGGATAAACACAAGATATTTATATGCTTAAATATCCTAGCTCCAAATGAAATGGATTTTTGTTTTTTCAAACATTTTTTTTTTTTTGACGGCCTCCATAAAAAATAAAATTAATATGTAGATATTTATATGCTTAAATATCCTAGCTCCAAATGAAATGGATTTTTGTTTTTTCAAACATTTTTTTTTTTTTTTTTGACGGCCTTCATAAAAAATAAAAATAATATGTAGTATATTTGCGCACATTCCAGAGTGGAAGATACTCGCCCTGGTGAAAGACCACCATTCAGAAGTGAATTGTTGCGTGAAATGTCTTTTAGCCATGTTTGGTGACCAGATCTGAATAGCCAGGTATTTCTTCCTCCTCCCCTTCTCCTTCCCCTCCCCAATACCTCCAGCCTCACAACATTCCCCAATTGGGGATACCATGGTCTCATTGGCTTCAGACGGTTGGGAGCAGTTGGGACTCTTGTGGGGTATTCATATAAAAATAAAAAAAAGCCTTTTTCTCACCTTTTCTTTTTGGGTTGAACGCTTTCTGCATAACTACGTCCAATTATGCACGAAAAAACCCCGCATCGTCCAAATTGATTTGGAAAGGCCAATGGCCCCATCTCAATGACCTTTCGTCAAATTTAACTATATAATTACTACCCTTAAGTGGGGAAACTTTACAGAGTAATAACCAAATAACTGACAATTTACTAAGAAATTAAGAAGGGAAGGGCATTGGTAATAAAATTGAAAACAATTTTATAAAAGATTTTCATTATCCGTTGAGATTTCTGATAATTAATTATTACGATTGAATTATTTTATTAATGACAAGAAACATAGTGTCTTAACTATGAAATTTCGTTTATGTTGTGTCTTATATTTGTTACTTCTCTCTCTCTCTCCAGCTCTCCTGTTCAGTGAGCAGCCCCCCTCCGTAATCAGCAGCCGCCACATCGGCTGCATCGACCCGGCGTGCGGTCTGGCATCCGTGGTGAGGGATGCCTACGACAACGCCAGGTTCCTGTGCGAGCAGTACTACCTCACAGCCCCGGAGCTGGTGCTCGATGAATTCAATCGTCAGTACACTTGTTAAATTACGTACATTTTAACGAATTGATGGTGCAGAGCTTATATTATGTGCGAAAAGTGTATATTAATAATACAGTTACATGATAAAACATTGATGAAATGCAGTGAAAAAACTGGTTTTCTAACTTAACTAACTAACCATCACGCCGTTTCACCGCAGGGGTAAGCAGAGAGGACAGACCGCCAAACAACTTGATCTCAGCATACACTTCTTGCTTCATTAACTTTCATACATTCTCTTCTCTTATTCCGACTTCTGACATGGCCCGACTCAAGTATTTGATTCATCTGATCGTGCCATATATTCTCCTTACACTCCTTTCTTCGTTCATTCACTCTACATGCCCAAACCATCTAAGCGTCCCTTTCTTATTCTTGCTCACTACGCTTACATCAGCCTTGCATTCTTTACGAATCTCAACATTTTTCACACAATCGTACATGGTTTTACCACAGATTTATCTCATGATCTCATTTCTATAGCATTCAGTCTACTTTCATCCTTCCTCTGCCAGTTCCATGCCTCACTGCCATACATCAGGGTTGGTTTCTAACCTAACCTAACCTATTAACTAACTAACCTAATAAAACTATTATTTTATCGTGTTCTGTTTTCTCACTGTTCTATTTTATCCGGTTACCTAATAAGACTTACCCTAATTCAGAAGGTGGTTTATTATAGGTATATATCGTCGCGCCAAAAGCAAGGGCACTCGTGCAAAAATTGCCTATTGAGAACAACACATTTTAACTGTTTGTGACCTGAAAATAATCGGGTGTTATGTTATTATGTTTTATTATTTTGAATTGAAGTTTAGACCACATGCAACATATTTCTGATAGATAGAAATAAAATTTTCATACAAATTAACAATTGATAAAAAAAACTGCATTCATAATTCCGAACTGTCAAATGACGTCAACAGTGCCTTTTTGCTTTTGGGTCGACTATATACTATACACATATATCTATATATAATATATATGTGTATATACACATATGCATTACATTTAACAATCAGTATCCAGATACATCTTGGATAAATGATACACGAGTAAGGTGAAGAGATGTACCCCGTTCAAGTTGAGAGTCGCGAATGTAATTGTTTTAGATAGATGCGTCCTGGATGGTTTTCCGCCACTACCGTTAGTGTATTGTAAGCTGTTGTTGTTAGGTGTTTATGTCTGTGGCAAGCGGTGGCTACAAATAAATTATTTCACAGTTGAACATGCGGAAAGTATGCCAGATGACAGAATATCGTGTCCAAATGGATGCCCCAGTGGAAGTGACCTAGAAACAGACCGAGTAAGGGGTGGACTGACTGTGTGGAAGAATATAGGAGCATGATGGAAGGCCTGAGGACTGGAGGTGAATGACTAGGAACAGGATTCAGTGGAGAACATTTAAAAAATTTCCCAAATCCTACCCCGGTATGTAGCACTGTAGTGACAATGATAAATAATTTCATTCATCGCAGTTGTTATTTCTTATTCTCCGACTTAATACCGACTCAGCATTATTATGTTAAAGTAGTGTACAAGTTCACAATAACACCCCATTTAAAAAATAAACAGTACATTATCAACATAATGTGTTGATATTCTATAATATTTTGCAGTCTTGGCACTAAATCATTTTGTTTATATGAACAGCTTCCTAAAGCAACAACCCAGTATTATTTATTAACCATAAGTCTATTTTTGAAGCTGTTCATTTGTTGCGGTATTCCATTGTAATATTATGATTTAAAACTTTATAAATTTTCTCCATACATTCTCTATTCAACTCACATTTAAGAAATTGCGATTGCAGTAAACAGGATTCATATACATCCCATGGACTTTATTTATGCGGGTAAAAATTAAGAAAAACCACTTTAATACTGCGACGGTTCTTTAGTCGCTTCCTCGTTGCTGAGGATCGTGATCCCCAGTCCAATCTACCTCGTGTACAAGGCTCCTCCACTCCTCGCGATTTCTGTGTGGAAAGCTGCGGACACCCACGTTCTGGACACCTCTGAAACTTAGTCACCTCAACGCATCTGTGACCTTCCTCTGCTTCTCCTGCTTTCCACTTTGCCAGTGACCATGAGCTTCTCCAGGTTGGAGTTCTCAGTTTGGTGAGCAACATGTTTAAAGAATCTGAGGATACACTATAGGCAGACAGTTGATAGCCTATTGTGGATGCCAAGCTCTTCCAGAATTGATGTATTTGTGCTCCCGGCTGTCCATGGAATCCTAAGCATTTACCTACGGCTGCGACTAATAATTATTAATACAAATTTATTATTTGTTTACAGAACTAGCATCTGGCAGTGAGATCCAGGGTGTGTACGTGCCATCCCACTTGTACCACATGCTGTTTGAGCTGTTCAAAAACGCCATGAGAGCCACCGTGGAGCAACACAGCGCTGATTCCGATAACTGTCCGCCCGTTGAGGTGAAAGTAGTCCGGGGCAAGGAAGACATCTGCATCAAGGTAAGGACTTTTCTTCAGGCTGTTGTGTTTAGTGCTGGATGGATGCTTTCTCTTCTGTTATCTCTCTTACATTAGCACTTTGACGACCACCGTGGCAGAACTGTAAGTTCCTTAGCTCCGGGACCTGGTGAAAGGCTACTATTCAGGTTCGACACATTGCTCATGGAATTAGCCATGTTTGCTGATGAGATATTAACCTTTTAAATGCCGGAAGGTATTTATATGGCGTATACCGGCAGGCTGCGAATTTTTTAGCAAAAATAGAACAGATTTTAGGAAGATCAATGTAAAATCGATAATATCCGTAAACTGTACTATCATAGCATTTCTTCATTTTAATTTAAACATTTACATGTACTTTACCCGTCTCACTAGACGATGTCTGTTCTGAGACGGGTAACAGTGTAACAATGTGTCTCTACGTATTCCATATTTTAGATTATTTAAAATATTTGACATTGGCTAGCAACAATGACGTAAAGAACAGCGTGTTTGGGTGCTAATTTTATATATGTCGTACACGGCGACGGAGAGTACGTAAACGCCCTCACGGCACGTGACCAATTAATTGCCGAGTACTTCTCAACTTTCCTGTTCCCCATCTCCTTCTCCTCCCCTCTTTATTCAGTCTCACAACATACCGTTTTAAGAGCAGTGGCATGCAGTAAATAAAGGCTGAAAACCTGCCACCCTGCCACAAGAAAAGTGAACTAAAAACAAAAATATGAAAATCTTATTATTTACCAATAAGTAAGGAACTTGTGTGCTCATTTATCGAGATGGCCACACTATCAGCGGAAGATGAAAATATGATGGCCATTTTCAAATATTTAATGCACAATTCTTAACAGAACTTCAAAAAACTACATACAGCCTACCTTTGGTCAAAGAGCAATGCATCTCACTGCTAATAATTGAGGACCCCATACTGCCACTGGCTTATGGAAAGACTAAAATACTTGTTGGGTTAAAAACAATTAGCTTATTATTAATTGAATTTAGTATAAGTTTCCAAGTATCCGATGATTACCGAGGAATGACCATAGAAAATACCTGGTCAATTCATTGACTACATGCTTTAGTAGAATGCCTGCTTTATTCATTCCCTGATAGAATTTATGAGATCCACAGGGCAACCTTTAAGCAATCTCAGAAGACCTTGATGTTCCCTTTTGAACCCCAACCACAGAAATAGCTTCGTCCAGACGACACTCAGCTAGCGTACAAGGCAGTTGGCAACTAGCAAATATATGAATCGGTCAAAAGGGCAAAATAAAGTGTATGAAATCAATTGTGACTATATAATATTATATACACGGTGTTCAGAAACTAGTGATACAAGCGGGAAGCTGGGGAATCTGCATCACATCCAATTTTGGACTCGATTTACTCAAAAACGAAAGCTTAAATCAAAAAAAAGTTATACCACAAAATCGATTCCAAATGTGGTGTAGATTCACCAGTTTCCCGCTTGTACCATGTATATTCGGGCCTTCCCATTAATTAATTAATGTCCAACTGTTGCTTGTTCTCACTTGTCTAGCTACATTTGACGCATGCCTCATCTGTCTGGATGAACTACGGAAAATCTTCCAAAGTCTATTTTTTGTACAGCATTTTAGTAATAATATCATATTTATTTCAGATGTCAGATCGAGGAGGTGGTATCCCCCGCAGTGTCTCTGACCAGCTCTTCAAGTACATGTACAGTACTGCCCCGCAGCCCTCCAAGTCCGATTCCCACACCGTACCGCTCGCTGGTAAACAAAAAATTCATTATAATTATTGATAGATACTCTTAGTATCATCCATGTGCAAGACCACCATTCAGAACCATTGCGTTACTCGATATGGCTTTAGCCGTGTTTAATGACTAGATCTGAGTAGTTAGATACTTTCTAACCTCCCTCTTTCGCATCTGCTTCCCCTCCCCGTTTTCTTCAGCCAAAAATCTAACTATACTCTTACTCTAATGTTAGTTATACACAATACTTATTTCGATGCCGATCCCCATATGAAAACTATATTGAGCCCATATGGAAAATCTTTGCTTTACGCAATCATTATTTTCATACAGATTTGCAGACATATTTACCATTAACTCCTCGGTCTATGAAATTGGTTGTCTTGTCAGTTATGTGACCTGTCACATTGATGATTTATTATGAGATATTTTCGCTAGTCATTCAATTTCAAATAAATTGCTGTTTTAAAACATATCCCAAAATGAAATACTGTTTTTGAAAACGGATGAAAGGCTCTTTTAGATTTTAATATTACAAGCGGACAAATGCCATTAAAAAATATAAAAAAATTCTTTTAAAAAAATATGTATATTTAAGTAGGTTACTGGTCATTTTTTTCTTGTAAATCATAATAATTTCACTTTATATGAAAAAAAAACATGTTAAATTACACAAACGTATTATAAAGGTTCAATTTTTTATTATTTTATTGAGATTTAAAAACCTCATTTTAATGTTTAATCATTATAGAAAATAATATTAACATAACCCAAATGAAATATGAAAACGGAGAAAATTACAGAAAATAAAAAGATTTCAGTCGCATCATAAAAATGGAGAATAGTATTAACAAATTTTGAATTTGAGACATGATATCGATGAAGATGACATAAATTGAACTGGTCTAATTAGCTAAGTTGGTTAAGCGGTTGCCCCGGATAGGCAGAGGTCCTGGGTTCGAGTCCCAGATGCGACTGAAATCTTTTTTTATTTTCTGTCGTTTTTTTTTCCGTTTTCATGTTTCATTTGGGTTATGTTAATATTATTTTCTACAATGATTAAGCATTAAAATTAGGTTTTTAAATCTCAATAAAAATAATTAATAATTAATAATTGAATTATATAATACTAACAATACCGATTTCGAAAACGGTTAAAACAAACGTAAAAAATGTTAAGATTGTGATTTTTCATTAATTATTATTATATGAAACATAAAAAAATGGAAGTGACAAAAACCTTTATAATATTTAATCATTGTAGAAAATAATATTAACATAACCCAAATGAAACATGAAAACGGAAAAAATTACAGAAAATAAAAAGATTTCAGTCGCATCTGGGACTCGAACCCAGGACCTCTGCCTATCCGGGGCGACCACTTAACCAACTTAGCTAATGAGACCAGTTCAATTTGTGTCATGTTCATCGATATCATATCTCAAATTCAAAATTTGTTAATATTATTTTTTATTTTTAGTTTTAGCGGTAATATATTGATTTTTAATAATGACATAGTTAGCTGGACATTTTGAGTAAACTGAAGCACAAAATTCAGTAGTTGTCAGACTATAATAATAATAATAAGAAGTTAATTTCTATAGCGCAGTTTTGTGAAGGTTCACCTCAAGTGCGCTTTACACTAACTAACCTAACCTAATATAATTGTAAAATAACAGATATACTACATAGTATATCTGTTATCATAATATATACATAGACTATCAGACAGTTGCTCCAAAAAGAAGCAGTCCGACCCTGTTGTTAGTATTTTCAGCTCCTAGATTCTCGTTTTAGTTGTATTTCAACTCGACAATAGTAAGCGTGATGGTTTAACCTCGCTGATGAATACTCACTAACTTAATTAATAACTTGACAGCCGAAGGTTGTGCTGACGCTCTCTTCGTCTCTATCTCATACATTATTGTTCTATATAATCTGAGTGAGATGACATCCTTCCCTGTGTTTCTGACCAGCTATCGTAATGCAGCGGCGGCGGGGGCGGCATGTTTGTATCTCATTTTAAGCAGATTAACTCATAATTATTATGATTGTACAATAAAATAATGTTGACTTTGCAGAAAAGTTTCCATCCGGGTAGTAGAGTCGGTATAAAAGTGACGTAAAACTGGGGGCAGAATTTTTTTTTATCGTAAATTGGGCAGGAATATTTATATGAGAATGTATGGAATAATTTGGGGCTTTTTGGCTTAAAAAGGGGAAAACGTGTAATAGGGGTGCCGTAAAACCTAAGTTTTAATGTTTTTTTCCCGAAATAAACACGCATCATTTCCACATAATACGTAAAATAATAATTGCGAAAAAAACAGCTGTCAAATATTACACGCCAAGCTGGCGAAAATTGATATAAAAAATAAAACAAGTCCTATTTTCCATACCGAATCCTTATGGAAAGTCAACCTCTATGGAATCTGTATGAAATAAAATATCGTCTAAAACGCCCATTAGGCTCAAAATATAACTTGTCCTGATCAATTTCAATCCGTCTGATTGTCAGTTAAGCATCCTACTTAAATATTTCAATATAAATGCCTGGAAACTGACAGTACCTCCAACTTCTCCTTCTGATGCCTTTTCCTGTCGGAGGTTGGCATTATCAGGGCGAACTTCACCTGCAGGCTACAGCCCAGAACATCTCATTAACATTTGTTTTCATAAGAAGCAATCACTTTATGGTTTGACATCATATTAATTAAAACACACACTTTGTTATAAACCACTAATTTATCAAGCTTCGTCAGGGCAAATTCATTATTTATTATATTTGCCCCGACGAAGCTTGATCTAAGCAAACCGGTTAGCGTAAAATACAATAAATTCGTGGTTTATAACAAAGTGTTTGTATATTTAATCATTAACATTTGTTTTTTTACTACTTTCGAATAACATGATAATTATTTTTTGTTTCAGGTTATGGATACGGCTTGCCCATCTCCCGTCTGTATGCCCGTTACTTCCACGGAGACCTGACGCTGCTCTCTTGCGAGGGATTTGGAACTGATGCCGTTATTTACTTGAAGGTGGGTGCCTACCATCTGAATCAATTCAATGTTTGCCAAAATTTTAAAACCTTTGTATATTTTTACTGTTCTGAAGATCAGTAGTCAAAATATCTTAAGGGGAATACTGCCGAGGTAAGTAAAAACACAGTATCTTCCTTAGGAGTCTCAAGAAAGACACTGTGTTTTTACTTACGACAGCAGAATACATATTTCAATCTTTAGAACATGGATGTCAGGTGGATATACTCTGTTTGTTCTACCGTTACTGCAATAGAAGGTTCTTCGAAGAACTTGCATCATTGATCCTTTCAGTACGCATAGGCCACGGACACTCCAAACGCGTGCCCAATTTTTGTACACGGTTAACTGTATGTAGACACGAAGAAAAGCATTGTTTTTACTACTCATTCTTATGTTCAAAAGCTCTGACTTAAACACGGGTCTCTTAAAGAGGTCCTCCCTGGTTGTTTACCTCCTTTGAAATATCCTCAGCACAGCACATTAAAGGAAACTACAATTAGAAATTGATCACAACTTGCACAGCAATATAATATTATAGGTGATTGATTTACGATGGCGACTATGTATAGTTTACAAATCTTCATTGGTTGCTAATATTAACTGTATTTGCAGGCACTAACCAACGAAGCGAACGAGCTTCTTCCCATCTTCAACAAGACTTCAAAGAAGTTCTACCGTTCCTCCACCCAGATGGCAGATTGGTCCGGACGGTTGCCCCACCCCAGCAAGGGTAAGAATCGGGTTTCGTCGCACGGAGTTACATCGCCAATACCCGAATCCCCCGCTACTTCATCAACCGACACCCCGTGCGGCGTCTCCTTGAACAGATAGCATACGGAAGATAGCGAAATTTCATCTCAAGACTGTAATGACAATAATGATTGTGAATTTAATACTGTGAATATTGGTAATGATACAAGTGACTGCAATGCGACATCGGATGACGAATTATACAACGGTATCGGCGGCGGCATCGGTCACAACCCCGACACGAGTAAGATTTTACACATTGACAATGATGTGTCATTGAGCTTGTCGAAGAATATTGACAACGATACATTATCCTTTTGGACAGATAATATTGACAACAATGCATCATCAAATGATAATATTAACAATGATGCATCATCAAGTTTGACAAATAATAATAAACAAGATACATCTAATTTGACACATACAAATGATAAGGATGCAGCAACATTTGGGACCAATACTACTGACAGCGACCCATCATTATTGAATAATAATGTTAGCAACGATGCATCGACTTTAAAAGATCAAATCGACAACGATGCATTGAGCTTGACAGATAATATTGACAATGATGCGTCATCATCCGACCACGTTGACAACAAGTATGACAGTTCGGAGGTATTAAAAGATTTTGTCGGGTATAAAGCTGATTTAAAAACAGGGTCAGAAAGTGATAAGGAAGATGGTGATTTTAAAGATGATAAGAATAAGTAATTCATTAATATTTCGGCATCACCCTTTAGTTTTTGCTTGATGTGGGATTGACCACAGAAATATTGGATGGTTTCTTAGCTTGGGATAAGCTCTCTGTTCACAAAGTGAGTTTGTTCAAATAAAAAGTTGGTAATGTTCTCTCCTAGTAATTTTTAGATTGCAAACTTTCGCTTTCAAAAGATGTTTAGGAAATTGTTCGCTTTGAGAAAATTATGAATTCGTCTGTAATCTGATAATCTTATGAAATAGTTCACAGTTTATGAACTCGTAAATTATTTTGATGTGATTTTTTTGTCAAAGTTTGCAAACTTCCTGATTTTTTCACAGTTATCTTTCACTATCCTTTTAGTTTAGTTAGTTACATACAATACAATAAACATAATATTTTTTTCAATATTATATTTTTATGCAAACTATATTAGATTAGGTAAAATTGAAATAACAATATTTATGTAAAAATATTAGCTTTATTTTCAACGTTCCATTTTCTATAGTTGTTTTGTAATAGATTTTTTTTTTTTATAAAAAAAATGAATATATGTTTAGGTTTAAGAGTGTACTAAAAATTTGTCAAATAGTACGCTGTACTTCAACATATCCACGATAGCTGGCAAGACCAAGTCAAGCAGGCCTTGTCATGTTGTATTCACTAATTTCCAATAAGAATTTATGTAAATGTAAACATATTTCATATCAATTTTAAAAAACAATGGTTTGAGTGCGAATATGTAGTAACAATAAAAAACAAGACCAAAATATAAATAATCCACCTAAGCTCAAGTGGCCAGTGCCATGACAATGGCACTGGGGATTGAACTCTGGATGAAAGAATAAGCTGGTCTATCATAATTTGACTAAAAACAAAAGACTGTTCCCTAGCGTCATCCGGAATAAAGTGCGGTGCGAGAGGCGGATGCAGCGTGGCAAGTCACCAACAAATGCTAGCGAACTAGGAATAAATCACGCACTTTCTGCTCATGGCAAGAGACGTGCGTCTGCACATCTTTTGCTTGCGGTGTAACTATAATCTCCCATCCAGTAGTTTATTAATCGTATTTCCACAGCCTACTTTTTAAATATTGTAGGTTAGATTTCCCTTCTTATAAAGTCATCAGCTGTCGTTTACTCACTGCTTGAATTCCTCTGCGTGTCTACTATCTCATAATATTACCGAGGCTTTATAAGGTGTACATTCAAAAAAGAATATTTAGGATTCATCAATTTATATCTGCTAACCATCTCGCAGACATGCCCTAATATTATTTAAGTTTTATAGAATTCAGTTTTTTACAGAAAAAAAATGGTATATAGTCAAATCTGTTTATAGTCTCTTTTTTTTTACACGATTTTGATACAACCACGGTCAGCTAAGCGTAATGGTAATATTCATTCTTATTAGAATCCTTTTTTTTTTCCCATCCCCGTGCATACACTATCCAATAATAGTGACTTGAAAATTCAACTCGCATATGAATCGGCACACAAAGTGATTAAAATTAGAAGAAAAAAAAAATTTACCTGAAAACTTAATCTGACCTAATCTAATTAACCATTTTTTAATTTCTTTTAATAAAAATAAATACAAAATTTTCAATTCGGTTAGGTTAGATAGGTTTTCATGCTAGTTTTTTTTTGTACTAAGACTTTATATCACTTTTAAAAAGTTTCATACGTGCGTTGAACTGTTATGAAACCTCCAATAAAATTTAAGAAAAAAACAATTTTTATTTAATTTTTGTCGTCCTGTAGTATTTTTCATACAATATAACCTATCTCCCATTTGCCTGTACATTATAATGTAGGCTCTGTATTTTTAGACGGTATTCTGTTGAACATACGTGTAAAAACAGATTCAAGTGTATTTTACCGCTAGTAAAAAAAATTGCCAATATTCTTTAACCAAAATATGAGTTGTTAACTTGTCTAATAATTATGAAACAGTTTTTCATATTTTTTAATGTATTTATTTTTATATGAAGTCATTTTGTTAATGGTTATGTGTAGTTATTTGTTGTGTACATTGTAATTTAAGTTAACCTGTATTAGTTTGTGTAGATTGTTGTGTTTAGGTGAAAAGAATGTGCTTTAAACAATAAATAAATATGAATTTGGATTAAAAATATGTTAAAAATATCCATCCAATTTGATGGAAACATGTCAGGAACCTCGACCGTCCTTTCCTTAACCTCATGTATGCAGCTGTCGCATATATGATCCATCAGCGGCTATTCCCGTACACGGATGTCATGATCCACGAATTTCCCAAAAATATACACATAGTGTCAAAAAGTGCCGCTATGGGATAGATGGGGATGACATTTTCCGATTCCTTTCAAGATGTGTACTTCAAAATCAGATAATCTGTAGTTGCTGTATTACAGGTGCGTTGCCACCGTCATATCACACCAGTTAATGTTATCTTACATTCTCCAGGAGAGTTTCTGCGCAGTTTTCTATGGGTTAACAGATTCATTGGCAGCTTTGAACACCGGAAGATTTGAAAATGCCACCGTTTTCTTAACTAACTAACTAACCATTATGCTGTTTCACGCAGGGGTAGGCAGGGAGAATGGACCACCAGAACTCTATCTTGACATACACTCTTTACTTAATTCACATTCCTATACAGGGCTGGCCCTGAGCCAAACGGTTCCTGGCCGATGCAGCAAAATTTTATCTCCCCTCGTCAAACCTAAAGTAACACGAAAATTGCTTACGATGATGATTTAAAAATAATTTATAGGCGCTGGGCATGAACAGATGCCTTGGTAGTGATAATATTATTTGGATGTTTTGTATAACGCCTTTTTTGTGTAAAATCACCTTAAGGGCAGTGTGTTAGGTGTTAGACATTATCATTGCCTTGGCGCTATAGAAAGATGGCGTCTGGAGCGGACTGCTCCAATTGAGCCAGCATAATACCGGCCCTGTTCCTACATCATCTCATATATACTCTTTTGTTATTCTGACTCTTGACATGGCCCAACTCGAGTATTTGATTCACTTGATAATGCCATGTCTTGTCGGTTGTCCCAGACTTCTTCTAACTTCTTATTTTCTTAATCATTTTGAGCATCTGCTATTTAACTAAAAAACCTAGTTAAAATTTTTACAAAGACATAACGCAGGAGAGGGACGCCTGGAAGAGCCTTGTCAAGGTAATCGGGTCACCGACGCGAATAGAACAAGGGGAAGTAGATGATATATATTTTTGTTTGCATTCCATAACACTCGCATTCAGTAGGAAATAGATTGTCACCACTCAGAATGTCCAGGAGTTGCTGTTACCATATTTGCAACCCAACAAAATTATATTTAAAATGAATATTGATTTTTAAAGAATTAGTCACTGACTTTGCTATATAAAGGGTTAAAATGTATTACCGATTATGTATTATTTGTCTTTTTATATTATAGCGGTTGGCGTTATTAATAGTCTGGAGTAAAGTTTTATAATCCCCCACCCTACCCCTACCCAGTAATTTTCTTCTTATTTTGAACATCAAGTCTGCAAAGGGGTGGTTTTTCAAAATCTTATGTAGACAGTATTTCTACTCTTGTATTGAAGGTCAAATGTGGAAAATTTCATCAAGCTAGGGATAAATCTGTAGGTTTGTATACGAAACAAACAAACACCTCCGCCTGGGACATTCTTCTTTATATAATAGATAGAAGAAGAAGATAGATAAAGGCACAGGTTCGCTGATAGTTCCATTTTTCTCATAAATGATGTATGCAACAGAAAGACAGGCAACAGAGATCTCAGCAGAAGGACCATACTTTTGTGTGGCATAAGGAAAGGGGTCGCAAAATACAAACAAAATATCTCATAGTCAACTTCATAGTTAATTTTAATGATTTATTTTTAACAAAAAAATTATTTTTTCAACAATAAGTGTAAATAATATAAACATTACAAAAATTTAAAAAAAAAGGTTAATTTTTTTACATTAACACCACACAGGAGTATTCTGAATTGTGGTCTTTCACCAGGGCGATACTGACAGTGTCTACCACTTTGGAATTAATTCATCCCTCCCACTGTGGTGCGGTGCAGATGGTGGGCAGACGAATCCGCTGCCGAGACCTGGACAAACCTCATCCCATGAACCCAGGCACCCCTGCTAAGTCACCTGTCGTAGCGAACCACTTGGGATGATCTATGGCAGAGGTGTTGTTTATGTAATGAGCGGCGGTACCCATATCCGCCTCCTAAGTTAATAATGTAAGACAGTAATTTGCCTGTAATGATGATAATATAGGATATAAATGAACTGGGAGAAATGCGGACCGCTTTCCCATGTGACCTTATGTTATATTGCACAAGAGTCCCGAGTGTTAGAAGCCAGTGGAACTATAGGATCCCCATCTGGGAATATTGTTGGGAGGTTCACTATTCAGATCTGGTCACTAAACATAAAACAAAACCTTTTCAAGCAATGGTTTAGATCCCGAATAGCGGTCTCTCGCCGGGGCGATACTGAGATTTCACTTTGAAACGTGGTGTAATAAAAGATTATTTGCCAAGGCTGGGTTTTGAACCCACAACCTCAGGGTTCAGAACCAAGAAGCTTAACCCTCTTCCACGGAGGTCGTCATTAATATGTTGTATCGAAGACCTATCAATATAGTGATATAGCCTTCCTGCGTAGTGTAAGGTACCAGTGGCGTGCATTGCTCTATGACTAAAGGTGGGATGTGTGGATTATGTTTAATGGATTTTCTATTTGAATTACCACAAATTAAAAAAAAATTAAACCTAATTTGTGATTTATATGACGAAACCTTAGAGCTTATTTGGTAGTAGTAGTAGGGAATACCCAGAAAATACAATCACTTATTAAAGCAATAAAAAGAGGAAGAGTTTAACAATATATTCATAAATGTTATGATTTTCATATATGATGTCACGGGGTTAGTATAAAATTATCATTTATGGAAGCCGCCTAACGCAGGTTGCAACTAAAAAGTATAAATTTGTCAAATAGAGATAATCTATCAATGTAATGTAACAAAAAAATATTCACAATTTTGATGCAGTTTATTATAATTTTTTCCATTCTTTTTGTAGTTTATTTTTCCGATTTTATTATGGAAAGCACTGCTATTCCGTCTTTAAGGACTGCACGCCACTGATAGGTACACTTTCAAGGATCGGCTACAATGCCATACTTAAATTAGTTGGGTTTCATTTAAAATCTTTGCATTCTTAATATCTAGGCACTGCCGAGTATTACAGTGCTTCTTCAGCGAACCTTTCCACCGAAATGATTTACTGCACACATCACAATAAAATGGTTTCACATCAGAGTGTGTTTTCAAATGATTTCGCCATAGCTTTCTATATGAAAATAGTTTACCGCATTCCCTACAAGAGAACGGTTTCTCCCCAGAGTGTGTTCTCTGGTGACAAATTAATGAATATCTCTCAATAAAAGACTTACTGCATTGATCACAATGGAAAGGTTTATCTCCCGTATGAGTTTTCAAGTGTTTTGTACAGTGATATTGATGTCGAAATGACTTACTGCATATAGAACAAGAATACGGTTTCTCTTCTAAGTGTGTTCTCAAATGACTTCGCAAAGAAGTATCATGAGAAAAAGATTTACTACATTTACAACAAGAGAACGGTTTCTCACTCGTATGAACTCTAAAATGGCTTTCTAAATGAGCTTTCCTTGAGAAAGTTTTACTGCACTCAGAACAAGAAAATGGTTTCTCCCCTGAGTGTATCCTCATGTGAAAAGACAATGAATCTTTTCTTGTGAAGGTTTTGTCACATATTTTACAAGGAAAAGACCCACTGGGGGAGTGTGTTATCATATGATTTCTCAAATTACCGCTGTTAGCGAATAAGTTACCGCATTCAGAACAAGAGAATGGTTTCTCCCCAGTGTGTATGCGCATATGTCTTCGTAAATTACTTCCACACCCGAATATTTTACCGCATTCCTGACATTTAATTATGTCGCGGTGTGAATTCCTATTCCTTTTTGTCGCTTTTGCGGGTAATGTCCTTGCGTTTTCACTAGTTTTCTCTTCGGATATATGGTTTTCAAGTTTAATAATTACTGAATCAGTAGCTTCTGGTGATAATTCATCGGGATGATTTGTTTCGTCATTGTCTTCATTGTATCCTTGTGAAGTAATTTGTCCTTTTTGTTTACGCCCTTTCTGATCCTTAGCCATCTTCTGCAGCTCTCCAATTCTGGAAATGTAAATGTCATCGTCCGAACTGGTGGCATCGTCTGAAATAATTTAAATACTTAACACTACCCACTAATCGATTGAATTATCTTGATTTTAAAGCGCCCTTGAGGTGATTTTCCCACGAAAACGGCTCTATAGAAGTAATCCAATTATTATTATGATTGATTTTTGGGTTAGTTAGTCGCGATTCTTAAATCAAATTCATTAGATTCAATACTCAACTAATAGCGAAGGTCGCATGTTGAAAAGTCGTGTATGTACTTACTGTAAGCTGGGGGGAATTCAGACGTAGTATTTGAGAGTGCAAACTCTGATTTCACAAGAATTTCAGAGCATTCTTCTGTGACAACAGATATCCGGACATCCATGGGGCAGGCGAAAACTATAAACATGAGTATGGTATGTGAACAATGAATTAAATTTATTTTTAAAAAATATGATTGTTTTTAATAAATATAGAATCCCAAAACCCAACACAAGTGAACGTCTAGTCGTTGTTGGGATCTGGATTTGGTTGCGTTTGAGAAAGATTTTAAGTTTCCGCCTTATATTTCTAGTTCTAAAGGCGTGTCAATGACCAGTTAAGGTTCCAAGAAGACTATGTTAGAGTTATGATACATTTTTTGTAAAACAAGAAACCATTCATTTTCCATTATTACCTTGGTACACTAGCCCTTTTATTATTATTATTGGTGTTATTTACATTGGCATTTTAATTATTGGATCTATGCGTATCATCAAACTGGGAACCAGTGTTTTGTATTTGTGTGTGAAATATTTTTTGACATCTCGGGCTGACGCAGCCGACGTTTATAAAGCATAGATATACCAGTCTAGGCCTGAACCTAATATATTCGTAACGGTTATACGTATTATAATACCGCCATACATCTGATATATCGATACCGGTTCCATAGATATTAGCGTTCCGGGCGTTCCGAGTATCTATTGCGATATTTATGAATACGTGATTTCTGATATTCAGTATATGTATATCGTATATCGATATTTAACACTTGCGTTATTGACCGATCTCCATATATTCGAAACAAGTATCATCTTGATATATCCTTTTGTAATACTAAAATAAATGACCAAATTCACAAGAAATACTTAGCTTTAAAATGTGAATTTTAGGTAATAAAAATTCCCAGACTATACCGGCCATAAAATAATTTAGCACAAAGGCTAGCCGAACCTATTGTTAGAAAAATTGTAACTGCTACATCGTAAAATAAAATAATCTTAATTGCTATTTTGGAAAGTCGGCAATTCCTTTGAGATTTTATGGGACGGCAATAAACACCTCAAAGGAATTAAGCCGCCCGGCGGAACGGCCCGCGGAACAATGCGGGTGATAAAAGAATGCCTACATCTAGACAAAAAACAGAGGGCTCTAGGGGACAGTCAGGTTCAGTCTTCCACCGAGGAAGCACGAGTCGGTTGCAAGAGTCCGCCCAGGACAGACAGTCAGTTTTGAACCCTCCGCCCAGGAAGGTTCCTATTCTCCCTCCTCCTCCAGATCCACCTCCTGACCTCCCAGATTATAATAATTCAGAAATTTCAGACAGTGAATCTGTCATAGTAAATTCATACAAAAAATAAAGTTTAGTCCATCTCCAATCATATCCGATTCCCCTTCATCTTCGCAGTCCCCAGACCCAGCAGCACTTCCAGCATCTCCTCCAACTAATTTCTACTCTGGTCATTCCCGTGGCCCATATATTGTATATGCCAAAAAAACTGAGCAAGGAAAAACTATTCATCCTCTTGAGTTTGGTAAATTTCTAACAAACATAAAAATTCTTTCCATCAAGCCTGGAGGTGCAAAAGCCGAGGGTCGTTTCCGAATCTCTTTTGAATTCCTCACAGGGTCAGCCGCCAATTCATTTATTAAAAATATTTACATTTCATCAAATTCCAAATTCAAGGCTTGGTCAGAGGTATCTCGACCGATCTTTCCATCCCAGAAATTTTATCCGCCCTTACAACCCCTCAACATATCGGCAATCCCATAAAAGCCAAAAGACTAAATTACAAGGACTCTTCTGAGGGCACAATTTCCTGGAAACCCTCCCAATCTGTCGTGATCACCTTTGAAGGGCAGTCTCTTCCCTCGCATATATATTTATTTTTTAATTCATTACCGGTTGAAATTTACACTTATCCCACCACACAATGTTTTAATTGCTGCCGTTTTGGTCATACCAAAGCTGCATGCAGATCTCCGCCCAGATGTTTCAAATGTGGTGAAAGCCACACGGCTGACCAATGCCCTTCTTCAGCCCAACCCAAATGTTTCAACTGTTTAGGCTCTCATACAGCCATCAACTCTTCTTGCCCAGAACAATCCCGCCAAAAAATATTAAATTTTCGAGTCTTCTCAGAACTTATCTTTTCTGCAAGCTTCTAAATTATTCCCTCCCGTCAAAAAATCATTTACTGAGGCTTTATCCAGCAATCCTACATCCAACTCTCTCCAATCCTCAACAACAATTTCTTCTCGCTCAACTAAATTCTCATACAAAAACCCCACCCCTAAACCGGCTCCTGGATATGATCAACAACAACACAATTCACTTCTTTTAAATCCCAATGGGTCATCACTTTCAACTGCCGTAAATGGTTGTGCAAACAATTCTAATCCATCCTCAACGAACTCTCTCTTCCTTTCTGAAAAACTCTCCCAAGACAATTCTTCATTTATTCAAACCCTTATTATGCTTTTAATTGACCTAATTTCTTCACAAATCAATCTACCGTACAACGCTGCTTCTATTATTACCACATTAAAATCACTTTCTCAAAATGACTCCACAAGACGTTAGAATACTTCAGTGGAATAGCAGAAGCGCCATCTCCAATAAGGATGACCTCACCTGCCTTCTGCATTTCCACTCAATATCGATTGCTGCCGTCTCTGAGACTTGGTTTAAGCCTGCTCAACTCTTCAAGGTGAGTGGATTCCAATGTCTGCGGAACGACCGCATTGATGGAATGGGCGGTGCAGCCCTGCTCATCAAAAACTCCCTACCCTTCACCCCTCTTTCCATTAAACCCATAAATGCATCCTTCCAATTAGTGCCAGCTACTGTCTCTAATATTACATTTATATCCCTCTACATTCCCCCTTCTACCTCATTTGATCTTTCCTTATGGGTCCACATGCTTGGCAAAATATCTTCTCCTTTAGTTATTCTGGGTGACTTCAATGCACACTCCCCACTGTGGGGTTCTTCATCCACGGATTTCTCAGGAAACAAAATTATTGACCTTATGGACTCCTTAAACCTGTGTCTCCTAAATGACGGATCCCCAACAAGGTTAAGCCACCCTGGACAGAGACCTAGTGCGGTGGACATATCTCTTTGTTCCCATGTATCTCTCCACTAATTTCCTGGAGAACTACCTCAGACCCCTGCGGCAGTGACGCACTATCCCATCATTCTGTATCTGGCTCAGTGGTTAGATACTAACCCCTTTAAAAGTAAATCAAAATATATTACAAAGAAAGCCAACTGGTCCAAATTCAGAGAATCTATTCAGGCTCTTACCCTCTCCCTTCCTACCCCTAATTCAGAAAATTGCACCTCCACTTATAAATCTTGGTCCGAGTCCATTCTTAAATCCGCTGAAAGGGCTATACCTAAATCATCTCCTGTAGGCACGAAGGCTCGCCCTCCCCCTTGGTGGGATGAGGAATGCCTTCGAGTGTTGAAAGAAAGGAAAGCGGCCAATAAGACATACTGCCAACAGATGACAATGGAAAATTACTTAACAGCCAAGAATGCCCAAGCTCTGGCTAAACGTACATTTCGTTTAAAAAAAAAACAGCTGGCGTAACTTCTGTACTAACATATCCCTGCCACTCCAGCGGGGGAGGTTTGGTCGATGATTCGCAGATTTAGATCTTCCTTTTCACTGCCGAAGTCATCTCACAATTCAGCAATTTGGATTTCTGACTTTCTTAGCAAAATAGCTCCCCCTTATAATAATAATAATAATAATAGTTGGATGACTTGTATAGCGCCGTTTTTGTGAGAAATCACCTCAAGGGCCACCTTATATCCCTAATCTTGATGAAGTACCTATTCCATCTTTTACCCCAAATTCGTCTGCATGGTTAATGCTCCATTTTCCATAGAGGAGTTAAAGAGAGCTTCGGAAAACCTCAAAGACTCTGTTCCAGGCATGGATGAAATTCTGAACATATTCATCAGACACAATGATGACAATTCCCTTTCCTACTTTCTCTTATCAATATATTTCTGAATTCTAGTATTATTCCCCCAGACTGGAAAATCCAAAATATCATTCCCATTTGCAATAGTAACAAAGATCCTAGTCTAGGTTCAAGCTATAGACCGATTGCTCTCTCTTCTACTCTGTGCAAAGTAGCTGAAAGGATGATTAAGAATAGATTAGACTGGTTCGTAGAAAAAATCAAATGCTTTCCCCTTCGCAGTTTGGATTTAGAAAAGCTAAAAGTACCCTTGATAACCTTTCCTCTCTTGTGACAGATGTTAAATTAGCACTTTCTAAAAACGAATATCGCATAGCAGTGTTTTTAGACATCTGCGGAGCATATGTTGTCATCCCCATTCTAAAAGAAAAATTATTGGCGATTGGCGTCCCAATGTTGTCATCCCCATTCTAAAAGAAAAATTATTGGCGATTGGCGTCCCACCCAAATTGGTCCAATTCATTATTAATTTGCTCTCCCAGAGAACTATTTTTGTAGCCGGGCCTGGATCCTCTCACCACATTAGACACATATTCAAAGGACTCCCGCAAGGGTCTGTCCTAAGCCCGATCCTGTACAATATTTATACTTTCGATCTGGAAAAATCTATTCATTTCATGTGCGATATACTTCAATATGCCGATGACTTAACGTTCTACAAAATATCCTCCAATCTTTTCATCGCAGCGTCAGCAATCAACAACACTCTTAGAAAACTCTTGGCGTGGTTAAATAGTAATGGCCTTGAACTTTCTCCTTCCAAAAGCAAAGTTGTCATCTTCACTCGTCGTCGATAGCTCCCAGATATTCAGGTGAGATTTGGCGATTAAGTCATCCCTATCTCTAAGGAAGTTAAGTTCCTGGGAATGTTTTTGGATTCCAAGCTTACTTGGAACACCCATATAAATCATGTTATAACAAAATGTGAAAGCAATATCAATCCACTTAGATTTCTGTCCGGAGTGTGGTGGGGTTCCCACCCAGCATCTTTAAAACTTCTTTACAATGCCCTCATCCGAAGTCATCTTGATTACGGATCTTGCCTGTTTGATTCAATATCTTCTTTAAATTCACATAAATTAGATACGATTCATGTGTATGGTAACGCCCCTTTGTTTTGTTTTTTTGTGTAAATGTTTTCAAAAAACAGTCGCAGGAGACGCGGCTTCAAGTATTCATCGCTATACGATATTGACAGATACAAGGTACCTATCCATATCGGTATCGCTGTATAAGGCAAATTTCAAGTTGAAACGCGGTTCTTCCCGCCGCCATACATTGAAATCAGGCGTAGGTGCATTATATTACATTTGATTGATGTACTAGGAATGGGAGATTTTCGCACGATTTTTGCCGCTAGGTGCCGCATGTCCAAGGCGGTCCCATTAGCGTGGGAGAACTGTCAAATGTCATACGTTTTCTGCGCCATTTGAAATAATTGAAAGTTTTTGTCTTAATATCGTAATAATGCCGTCAACTTATTGTTGTGTTCCAATTTGCAAAAATAGGGGTGGACATGTATTTCCAAAAGACAAAGACTTGAACGCGAAATGGATTAATTCCATCAAACGTTTGAAGTGGATACCGACTCGTACTTCTGTAGTTTGTAAATCTCATTTTATGAACACAGATTATGTAGGCGAGAATATTAAGCGTAAGTACCCCCATTTATTTTAATACCTTCTTAATCTTTTCACAATTGAATCCCCAATATAAAAATTAAGTATAAAATTACATAAACACGTAAAGAAACATTTTAAATATAGCACAATAATTGTCATTGGGAATGCATTTGTCAATATTTTCTTTCCTCTTTCTCCGTAAAAATTATTTATCAGAAATAATTATTTGTTAACATAGACAGTTCTGTATTTTATATCATGCGAGTTTCCAGACTTTGATCCTTGTATTTTATTTTCAGATGGAACCACACCATTGATACAAAAGTTGCGGAAAGGTGTAGTTCCTTCAATATTTCCCTGGACGAAGGGAGATAATTTGGAAGCCATTAACAGACGGAAAAGGGTTCTGGAACGCGAAGAAAAATGTATAAATTCGGCCAGGATCCATAAGAAACCAAAACTACAAGATGGAATGGAAGAAGTGATGTTGCCTGTGAATATGGAAGACGTGGCAGTGGAAGTCGTATTGCCATTTGATACTTTCAAGATAGATAAATTTATAAATTAATAAAGATAGAAAAATGTATAAATTCGGCCAGGATCCATAAGAAACCAAAACTACAAGATGGAATGGAAGAAGTGATGTTGCCTGTGAATATGGAAGACGTGGCAGTGGAAGTCGTATTGCCATTTGATACTTTCAAGATAGATAGAGACACTCAGATGGATGAAAAAACTGAAATATCTACAAGAAAATCCTCAAGTCAAACGCTAAAATACTCCGTTTTCAGTATAATGACATACAAGAAAGACCCGGCATCAATTCATTTTTTTATCGGTTTAGAGTCATGTGAGAAAGTGGTGTTTGTTTTCCATTCCTTAGGTCAAGCCACATACTGTTTAAAAGTATGGCAATCCCCCACTAATTTAAATCCCTTTGAACAATTTTTTTTAACATTAATGATATTGAGAACACACAAAACATTTTTTGAAATTGCAAGAATGTATCTTATATCCATTAAAGATGTTTCCAATATTTTTATTACTTGGGTGAAATTCGTGTCGCTGCAGTGGAAAGAGCTCAACATTTGGACATCAAAACCGAGTGTAAATTTCTTTTCTCCAACAGATTTTCGAGACAAATACCTTAACACAAGGTTAATGATTGATGACACGGAATGTCCCATTAAACGGCCTGCACTACCGACTGCCCAACAAGCAACCTTTTCTACTTATAAAAACAGAAATACTGTTAAGGTACTTATTGGTGCTGCTCCTAGTGGCCTCATAACGTATGTATCTCCAAGCTATGCAGTCTCTGTCAGTGACCGCCAGATCGTTGAAAGAAGCAACCTTACATCCCTGTGTGATGTTGGTGATTCCATAATGGATGACAAAGGTTTCAATGTCCAGGATATCTTTGCACCATATGGTGTCACCATAAACATTCCAACATTTTTCAAAAAAACTAACAGAATCAGTAGGAGTGTTTTAGAAAATGATAGAAAAATTGCCAGCAAAAGGGTGCACATAGAAAGAATAATAGGACTTTTAAAAACATAAAATTTTGAAATCTCCTATGAACTATACTGAGACAATACTTTCTGCGGATATTATATTTATATGTTGCATGTTGTGTAATTTTAGATCAAGTATTATAGACAAAGATGCATAGTAAATTGTATGTAGTTACCATGATCTATTACTAGTAGATAATATATAATTACACTTGATTGAACCGACTCTTATTTTATTACAATGAAGCCCAAACAAACTAACCATCACGCCGTTTTAGGCAGAGGACAGACTGCCAAGCAACTCGGTCTTGGCACACACGTCTTGCTTCATTCACATTCATACATTCTCTTCTGTTATTCTGACCCAAGTATTTGATCTACAAAGGTACAGAAAATTTTCTGGTATTCTCCCAGAAACTTCTGTGAGCAATCGCAATGAGAATTTCTGATCTATGCACCTCCTTCCACTCATGAAAGCCCTAAATTGACTAATCATCGCGCTGTTTCACCATGGCGATACTCACAGTGACTTCTGTTATTCTTTCTCTATACATTGAGTGTGCAAAATTAATAATTGCAATCCAAATTATGTGATTGGTGTTATAATAATAGAAAATATTTTGTGGTAAGTTTTTTATTTATTTAATTACAAGTTTATATTATGGATGTATAGCTGGATTGAAGTCCAAATTGCAATTACATGTTTTTTTACACCATATTTATTTACAAAAATAAGTTAGTCAAATAAGCCACAATCAAGTGGGGCTGTTCCCTTTGTTACCTCACCAAAAGTTGTCTTTGTAAATGTGCCTCTTTAATAAAGCTGATTTAAAATAATCTTCATTATTTATTAAAAGTTATTAATTTATGTACCATTGTCCCAATGAAATCTTGATCCCTATCTACCTCAATGATTTAAAAATCCTTCAAGGTAAATATTGCTAAGAATGCCTTACATCTAAGAGTGCATAGCAGCTGTCCTTGGATCTGGTGATAATAGTTATTTGTTTTGTCTAACTGTAGGCCCGAGTATTCGCCTAAATATAAATATGGGACAGTCTCCACAGATATGATGCTGTTCTTGGCTGTATATGGACATTTGACTTCCAAAACAGCATCTTCGCCAATCAGTGCATCGGGAGAGCTGGCTAAGAACTGATGTTCAGGGTGAACAACAATTCCGCAGGAAGAGGTGGAAGTATTTGCTTCAAATTCAAATTTTCTCTCTGCTGCTGCCTCAAATTTCAATCCATGTTCTATAGATGCTGCTTTGACGTCATAAACTTTCAAAAAAGATTCTGCCAGATTTCTGCGATTAGATTTCACCCTACTTTTGCATATTTTTCCAAAATTTGAACTGGTTAGGCGTAGGCATCGTTCAGTGAACCAGTTCTTTGATTTACCCTGACCTCTAGTAGAGGATTCAATCAAATCAAGTTCTGATTGGGATTTCTCATAACACTTGAGGAAAGAATGTTCAACAGTTTCCTTCTCATAAAAATGATCAAACGTGGCAGAATATTTGTCTGCCGGGGGGATAATTTTCATGATAGGCATGTGCCTTAAACTTAGATTGTGAGCAGAAAATCCAATGGCTAAATTATTGAATCTAGTTTGGTAATTTTTGTCGTTAATTAAAGTAGCAGGCCTAGGATCAAAACTGATGAGCTGTTGTTGTGATAATTGCCGTTTTTTCAATAGGAGATCTTCCGCTTTTATAGGTGCACCA